>JARYGA010039165.1:0-26376 GCA_030545235.1 Helianthus tuberosus | reverse complement strand
ATTCCTGATCATTTCTGGAGCACAAGAGCACCTTCCAAGCCTTCCTAATCGATCATTAGACACTTGTAAGTATGCTTAACCTTCTTGATTTGAGTTTAGCTTAGTTATTTAGCTAAAAGTCAAACGTCGTAATTACGGTTTGACTTCGAGATTAATTAATAATGGCTCAGTCAAATCTCGAATTAAAAGTACCTTTAAGTAGGTAATTATGTGGGTAATAAACCCTTAAAAGGGTACTCACTGATTCCCGTCCTAACTAGGTCGTTTGTCGGGTCAAAGGTGATGATAAAAAGTCAACAGAAATGTAATTTGCGATTTAATACACAATTAACAATTTAAAAGGCGTATAACCTATTTTATCATTCGTATAACATAGTAATATGTATAAGGACTAGTCTAAACATGTTTGATCCGACAATGTTTCAGTTTTGGATCGATTCGGAACCGAAAGGCGCATAGTTTGACTTTTGCCTTGACTTCGGTTCTGACCCAATTTTGATAGGTTTAGACATGTCTTAAATTTCCATTAGGACCTAGTTACATGATTGTATAACCCTCTGCGTTTATACCACTCGAATCCCTAATTGTCCGACGTTTCCGTTAATTGCTTAAATATGGACCATAATGCCCTTATGACTATAAAACGAGAATTTTGGAAATGCGAAAAGACAAAAATCTTTGCTACTGATTAATATGCATGTCCGTAAATTTTCACGTCAATTGGAGGTCTAGATTAGGAGTTATGCTCAATGACGTAATTAGAAAGCTTTTTATTAGTTAAACGGCGTCATTAGCGTAAAGCCTATCTAAACCCAATTTTTGACACCAAACCTTTTACCCACTGATGTAATATAATATTTTGGGATTTTTGAAGATTTTTAATTATTTTTAAACTGATCATAAGGTAGGATTAGTGCCTTGATTCGGTGAATACCGAATATACCCTTTTAGGCCATAAAATGAGTTTTACAAATCCTTTTGACACCAAACCAATTGCTACTGATTTTAAATAATAAATGAAGTGTTTTGAACCTTATGAACTGACCTGGAGACTCAGATTCCTATTTTAACCCGTAAATCGCTTAAAACGACTTTATAAGCGTATCAAACGCATAGTAAGGGTTTAAAACCATTTTATCACAAAGGACTTAACACCAACTGATATGACCTGTTAAGATAAGTCATTTTACTGATTAATTCAGACCGGAATCACAGAAGCTTAATTAATCCCTTTTATAATCTTTAAAATGACCAAAATACCCCTACGGGGCTTAACTATAGGTTAAACTCGTTTTGGGCATAATGAAAGGTATCCTACTGATATCACAACATATTTAAGGCATGTTAACTTAGGAAACCAGTTTAGGACTCTTATGGTTACCCGTAGGCATTTCCCTTTTAAGGGATGTTTATAATATGATCATCTTCATTTGATGATAGTAGTCAGGATCGCATTGATCATACAGACTAATAGGCTTGAGCATAGCTCACCACCATAGACAAGGAATCATAAGGATCAAATGTCAATGTCTCAAATGGACAATACATTATAGCCCGTAGGCATTATTTTTTCCAACGTATGGTCAAAGTATGATCATCTTAATTGATGATCTAAACCCATGATTCAGAGATCATTAAGTTGGGTTAGGGATCTTTTTAAAGAATCCATATATAAAAATGACGTGTGTGATTTTAACGAATCACACCTGCCAGGAGTGTTAACATATTTACAGATGTTAACAGGGATTCGAATCTTCTAAACATGTATTACCATCATGGCCCGACCTTAAAATGACCCGGCCTTAAAATGACCCGAAGGCTAGGTTTCACACTTAAGATTCTTATTAATATTTAACGCAGAACAATCCTAAATTGAGGTGTTAAATATGGATCTGAATCTAATCATGGAACTACCATCTTGGCCCGGTCTTAAAATGACACGTGGCTAGGTCTTGTCCTTTTTAGATTTTGCCATTTTATTATAATGGTAGATCTTATAATATAGGAATGATAATTTAAACATAATCGTTCCTTTAAAAATTTAAACAAGTATATGGTTGTCCTAAACGGGACTTCTAATAAAAATGACTTGCCCATGCAAAGGCTAATCAGAAAAATAATCAAGGAAGTAATTAAAAGACAATGAAACAAATTGGAATTTGTCCTATGTTCTTGTCTAGACTCAAGAATGTGCAATTGTGTAACTGAGATTAAACGCAAAAGGCTAGCGTTTAATTCACTCAATGTTGGCTTTGATACCAACCTGTCACACCCCGACTTTCCACGTGTCACCGGTGGGCCCGGTGGGGAGTATCGTGACGTAGTTGGCAACATAATAGTCAAACAACACAATATATAAATGCACAGCGGAAGCAAAAGATAAATATTATTATATTCCGAATATAAAGTAATATCCAGTATTACAACGGAAAGTAAAGGATCCACAGGCGGATCTTAAAACATATAATTTGTTCAACAGACTTTAGACGCCTAGAACTTGCAAGATTCCTTATTAGCGCCCTGAGCTTCCAGCCAATTACGTTCAGTACCTGTCACTTAACCTTTTTGGAAAATACGTCAGTTTTCACTGGTAAATACACTCAACCGACTCATTTGAAAAGAGTTTAAGAAAATTGATTTGAATGCACGTGGCACAAAATATCTTTTATAATTTGATTAAAATGCACAGAGGCAAAATTAATCTTTTATAACTTGGGACAATCATATTTATAATCTTGTATACAGATTTACATGTTCGTTGTACGTTCAGGGCCCGATGTAGAAACCGAGTCAGATTAACAGACACGCCACAAGTATAGGCCCACAAGAGAGTGAGATACCGTTATTACTTAAGCAACTGTCAGGTGTATGCCTACACCCCGTGCTTAAGACGTGGCCATTTTATAATACAATGATGTCAGGGATATCCGGGACATGGTCATTAACCCCTAAAGGCTTTTATTTCAAACAATACAGATTAAACCGGGTTACCTCAATAATTTAATCACAATCCGATTAAACATTCAATACCCGACCAAGTGGTATCATTATACCGTATCCCAAGCCCGTATAGGGAAAATAAGTTAAGAGTATTTACCTGAGCTAGCTCCTGTCTTAAATAGCAAGAATTTAATAACTCAGCCGTATTCACTTAAGTAAGCGTAGGTACCATTTACCGGAAGGATCTAGTCTGGAATGATGGTATAAATAACTAATTAGAATGCTAACGGGTCTTTAATTAAGCCTAAGCTTAGACCGGTTAGTCTTACGGGAAGATACGGTTCGTACGCACGATTAAGCGAAGACCGGAATAGAAGGTGATTTAAACCCGACATGTTCAGAGACTTGTCTTATATGGGTATTTCATACACATTCTGGATTTTGAGATAAAACCAATAAGGTTTGACCCGTTTCGGCTAATTTATGTAAACTTGTTACATAAACCGAACCGTACGCGTAATAAGCGTGACGGGTATTCATGAGAGCTATATACAGGGTTCCTAAGTTAATTTATGCCTCAAATATGTTGTGACATCAGTAAGATGTCTTTCATTATGCCCGAAACGAGTTTAAACACAAACTATGCCCCGTAGGGGTAGTTTGGTCATTTTAAAGGTTATAAAAGAGTTTAAGTGTTAACCTGAGTTACAGGTCTGATATAATCAGAAAAAATACTTAGTTTACTGATTTATAATAGTAGGGTAAAGTATATATGTGAAATTTATCAATTATAACCAACTATGCCCCTTAGGGGTATTTTGGTAATTTCACATAAGCCGAAAAGCTCAAAACTGAAGTCTGAGTTTAACAACTTTTGCTTACTGTTAAAATGTTATAATTTTCCTTACATATCAGTAGGTATCACCCTTGTATGTTTAAAAATAGTCTTAGTACATACTATGCGCTAAAAACGCTTAATAAGGCGATTAGAAGCCATTTACGGGTTTGATACATAAAGCTGATATTTTTATTATTCCAGAAGACTTAAAATAATTTATTTAACATATCTAATCCGTAGCAAAAGGTTTGGAGTCGTTTAGATATGTAAAACTCATTTTATGGCCCGTAAGGGCAAAACCGACAATTACCGGATTAAGCCTACGACTACTAGCTATGCTCAGCCTAAAATTAATTAAAAATCTTCAAAAATCCCAACATAATATAATACATCATTGGGTATTAAGTTTGATATCAAAAAGTATGTTTAAATAGGCTATACGCTAATTACGCCGTTTAAGTGACAAAAAGCCTTCATTTTACGCTAATGAGCATAACTCTCATTCTATACCTCAAACTGATGTCAAACTTTGCATACAAGTTTATAATTTAGTAATCAAGGTTTCTACTCTTTTACATTTCCAAAAATCACGTTTTAAGGTGACAAGGGCATAATGGTCAACATATGAGCAATTAACGGAATCATGCGTATTAATCGGATAACTAATGAACCGAGGTGTATAATCACAGAGGGTTATACTAGCATGTAACCTGGTCCAAATGAAGCTCTAAGGAATTTCTAAGACATGCTTAAACGGGTCAGAACTGAAAGTCAAAGTGAAAGTCAAACTATGCGACTTTCGGTTCCGAACCGGGTCTTTACAGAGAATTGTCGGGTTGAACATGTTTAGACATGTTCTTACACTAATTACTAAGTTATAACAATTATCCAACAGGTTGTATATGCTCTACATTGCTAATTATGCATAAATTAGATTTTAAGGATCCTGTTGACTTTTTCTTAACAAGTTTGACCCGACATTAGACCTAGTTAGAGTGGGAATCAGGGGGAACCCTTTTGAGGGTTTATTACCCACATAATTTCCAACTTATAACTACTTTTGATTCGACTAATCACTGGACCATTAGTGATTAATCTTAGAGTCATCCGTTAATTACGGCGGTTTGACTTTTAAGCTAAAACTAAGCTAAAACTTAATTAAGAAAGGTCAAGTATACTTACAAGAGTCCTATGCATGAATTGTGAAGACTTGAGCCTGCTTGGGAGCTCCAAGAATGATCAGAAGTGCAAATGAAGGTGTGAGGAACTTGGTTGCAACTCTTGGTCTTTATATAGTGATTTAAACACCACAATATGTTGACACATAAGTCTACAAGTGCGCACAACTGATCAACAAGTGTCCTAGATGTTTAGGGGTTGTTTAGGGGCCAAGCATGAAGAGGCAAGTCGTTTAAATGGAGGATACAAGGCTATGGCAGACAAGAGATCAAGAAAATCAAAAATCTGTCCAGCTGGGGCCGTCGCGTAGCGCGACGGCATGAAGGCGAGGTCTCGCGCTACGCGAGCCTATGGGGTCATCCAACAAAACTTTTATAAATTGCAGTTTTGGTCCTTGGCTCTTCAAACTTTGATTAGACCTTATTTTCTTGCATTTTGAGCCCTCGTAATTGATGTATAAGGGCTTCAAGACATATACCCACTTTGTTAAATCCCCGGTTAACTTTATTGTTACCCGAAAAAGTCCTAACTTTCAACGTTGACGCTTTAACCCCTCGCACACGAATTTGATCATAACTTTCTCATACGATAACGAAACCTTACGAAATTTATATCGTACATTCTAGTGAGCATAATTAACCATTACAAAGCTTCGGGTTTATCAAAAGGTCACTCAGAGGTATAAATTTAACATGTTGACACATTTAACCCCTGTAGTTTGTAATCTCTCACTTTCTTTCATATTTAGTTTCGTATGATCCATGATTTATTCGTTTCAAGGTATGAGCATCATGTAGGGTTAGTGTACAATATATTTATTCACTGTCAACATTTAGAACTCGTATTTTCACATACTTTTCATGTTTGTCAACTTTAGTCCTTTTAGAGTATGATTTCACACGTTCAACTTATGACACGTGTCAATACATTATAGGACGCGAATTTTCGAGGTGTTACATCCTCACCCCCTTAAAAGAAATCTCGACCTCGAGATTTGTTAAAGTAAAGGAAGTATTTTCTGCCTCATATTGGGCTTAACCTTCCTCAGTACCTTTGAGTCAGGCTATATTAGCCTATGTCTTAAAACTTACTTAATCAGGGTTTCGATTATTCCAAAATCAATATGGATTTTTTCACAACACTCTAACCCAAGCGGGATGTCAATCTTAACTCTACTTGCCTCTAGGGAGGTAAACAAGGTAGTCTTAGGAGAAGGCAATCAAATACAAGGAGGTTACAGAGATTTCCATATCTCAGGCTCCAGTTCACCCATCATAGCTTGTGTCAAATAAGTGACAACTTTTATGTTACTAGTCCATGAATTCCTTAATTGGGAACATTTACTTAGGCAATTTCATTCTGGATATCTTTTTTGAATACTATTAGTTGACTTTAGTACCATATGATCATTGGGATATCTTTGTGGTTCCATGCATTAAACCTCCATACTGATCAGGCATGGAAGCAATCTATGGAACTTATTAAGATACACCAATCCTCATATAGCGCTTTTGTCATACCATTTGGTATTCGAAATCAGTAGAGATCAAAGAGATATCAATTTCATATGATGATGTACTTTATCTATAGAGAGGGTACATTAGAATTTTCTACGGTTTACTATTGTAGTATCAATAGCATGCGTCGCATCATCAATGGCGCGATTGACGGTTGTCTTATCCGAGTTTATCATACTCGAGATTTAGTTCCTATTACCAGATGAATCATTTACTTAGTTGCAATCCAACATCTGCTATTCATTACCCTGATGGCCTTAACATATACTAACCATGGTTTCATCAAACTTTACCGGCCAATAAGGCACTAACATTCTTAATGAACGTTATTTTGAAAATATTCCAATATCACTTTGCCTAGGTCATTGTTACACCCTAACACGTTTAATCTTAAAAAGACGCAGCGGAATTTCGAGCTTTAAAATTTCTTTCATGATATACATCCTAACATTCTAAAAATTCATTTTATAATATAAGAACATAACTTATCGACACTAAATTGCATGTTTAAACATTCCCGTACAATCCGTCTTGTGACTCGATCTTCGATCTCTACTCTTTAGTAATCCTCATGGCTTGTACTACCTGCGCTCACCACATAAAATTCATATATTAGTACGTATCATAAGCATACAAGACTTATTCACATTTACTTTTCATTTCATTAACTCTTTACATCCCGTCTTTCTTCTAATCATAAGATCCGTAGTGAGACTTCTTTGACATTCCTGCGTTACACTTCATCACCAGGCACGATGTTATTATCGTTAGTGCTCAATTTCATTGAATACATGCGTACGTACTTTCATACAACCTATACGTAAACTTACGGTCACACATAGCTACATACATCCCTGTGTACCTACATACATGCGTACGTGCATACCTAAACACATCCATTCATACATACATACATACATTCTTACATGCCTACATACATACGTACGTACCTACATACATGGTTACATACAAACCTACATACATACTTGCATACCAACACACATACATAATTACATACATGCATACATACTTATTCCATACTTTCTCACAACTTACATACGTGCATACCTTCGTACATACTCCCTTGACTACTTATACATACTATCTACATACACCCTTACATACGTACACCTATACTTAACAACACACATACATACCACCTACATACGTGCTTACATTTATATTTCCAATCAATCATTGCAATATACCCGACTCATACTTGTCTAGTCACATACGCCTTCATATATATCCTTATGTTCTCGCTTACACACCATAATCTTACATACATTCGCGCATACACGCTTACATACACTCCTACATACGTGTAAAGTGATACACAACCTCCATACATACCTATCCACACATACGCTTACCATAAAGGTCATAAAACATGAGTTAAACTAGTCATACGCGACTTAAAACGCGTTTAAACGAGTTCCTAAGACAAAACGGGACACGAAAACAAAATTTCGGAATAACATACGCAGTCGCGTAGCGCGACGGCTACAAGCCTATGCAGTCGCGCTACGCTACTGCCTCAATTTTAACAGAATGATGCTGCAGCTGTGCTGCAGATTTCCAGCACGATCTGATTTCAAGGAAACGGCCATAACTTCTTCGTTATAGCTCCGTTTTACGCGATTATTTTTCCTACGCGACCGTAATTTAATTCTCCATCTAATGGAACTAAAATCCAACACCCGACTTAATATAAAATCCCGACTTTTAACTCTTCGGCTTATTACCCTTTTACCACTTTTCAACCCGTTCATGCATACGTCAACATAACTTGTTCGTTTTACCAAAATCTCTTATAAACATAATAATATAAGTGACGTCTTATCATAAATTACCAAATTCTTGGACGTCTTGCATCCTCTTAACACCTTATCGTTCATATGCTTATTTTTGACCCGTTAAGGGTATTCGCGCATTAATTAGTCTACGACTAACCAAACCATCAACCCCACTTCCATACTTGTCCAAAACATTACGCTAATCGAATAACTTGTTTCTAACTACTTTTAAGATCGTTTACCCCAAAATACCCATCAAGGGCATTTTGGTCAACTTTAATCCCATCATTTACGACGAAAGACTTTAGCACATAATTGACCTCAAACTTCATGTTTAATTAATCATAACACTTTATTACTTACTTGAACTAAGAAGTGATTACGGAAATCACTTACCTTATGCGTCCGTGCTCATATCCGATTCCTCGCCTTTTCTTGACCCGTTATCCTTTCATGCTTGCGTCCGTCTTGACATGATTCCTATACTCTCTTTTCATCAAGATCACGCTCCTATTAGCATATGCATTCGTACATGTTAACAATCATATCAATCGCATATTTCACCCTTAACTTTCATTAGTCATTTCTAACATACATAACTCATATTATTATATTCATATCCGTATAAACTCATGTAATTCATCATATAATCACAAACAACGCATATTGACATAACATGTACCATACGAATTCCTATAATCCTGCATGTACGACCACGTGTCAATTCATGTTTCTTATGCTTAGTTGACTTTTGAAAGTCAACTATATACCATATTTAACCATTGACTTATCATCATATACTCGTGACATCATATTCGATTATACGGGTGACACTATATATACATTTCATCATACACTTGATGCAAGTACTACCTTTTAAGCATAACGTACAACTATTTCATGCTCAAATCTTCTAAACTCATACATAACTCATCAAAACCAACTACTAATTCATCATTTCTTATCATATCATCAAAACCCACTTCATAACAACTTTGTTAATCACCTACAAGTGATCAAATCTCAAATTCATCATAAGTTCATCATACTTTTAACGTGTGTACTACCCCCTAAGCGTAGTGTACAACTAGTTCATGCATATCCTTCTAATTTCATACATAATTCATCAAATTCCTCCTTCTAATCAACATAAATCATTCATGCATAAACATCAAACATATTAATATCACATCTCTTTCAATTCCTCTAACAAGAATCTACCATACACATCAAAATACATCAACATTAAGCAAGAATTAGACATAGATGATTTACCCATGTCATCATCTTCACCATAACAAATGGGTTTCACCCTTAAACATCAAATTAACCTAATTCATGCATAATCCATGTTCCAAATGACGAATCTAACTCATACTCATGCTCAATTTCATACAAATTCGTGATTTACAACATAACCCATTTCGTGCATCATCACCAATCTAGAATCTAAGACATACCTTACGATCCCCTTGTGAAGGTGATCATTAATTCATGCTCGGTTATGAATTTAAACCTCATTTAGCCATCCAATTTGATGATCTTCCATGTTTAGGGTTTTGGAGCTCATGGAGCTCCTGCTCATTCTAGAACACACGATTGTGTGTGTGTATGTGGGTATATATTTTTTTTTATTAATAATTTCAACTTTCATTTTGCCCCACTTTAGCCCCTCAAGTTTGTCACTAAATAAAATTGACACAACTTTCATCCTTTATTTGTTTCTACCATACTTTTAACTAGGATAAATAACCTAGTTATTTATTTCTTGATGTACCATATTAGAACATTTAACGAATATAAACATTCGGGTTTTGGGGTGTTACAAGTCTACCCCCCTTAAATAAGGTTTCGTCCCCGAAACCTTTCTCATTTCCCTTGCACGCACACATCTATGTTCGACTTCATAGTCACATCATAATTATAAGTAATCATCCTATCTCATTTCATAATTATTCAATCAATTGGCTTCCTCTTCTTAACAAGTCTATACTTTCCATGGCATGCTTTCATATAACATTCTCATTTCCTCTGACCCGTCAATAACAGGTTAATATACGTATTTATTCAAACTTATAATAATGCTTACACTTATATGATCCGTTTATAACGGATTTAGTACTTTCACCTCATCCTTAAATATTTCATTCTATAGACGCATTGCATAACATTTAACCTTGTTTTGTTATCACAACAAAACTACCATTTCATAGTCACACCTACGTGTTTAACTCCGTAGCTAACATCGTTCTACATTTCTATAGTCTTTTGTACCATACATATCCTTACGTTACTTACACATTCGGATATTTTCATTCCTATCATTCTTTTGTTCATTTGCCTTACATTTACTTATATAACTTGTTTGACGCACACATGGTCAAGCTATTGACTTTTTCTTATATAGGCTAGTTCCGTCTTTTATATCTTAAATCTGTTTCACGAATTCGAACACATTACTCATACCTTTCGTACCTTCTATGTTTTGAATCCATCTAACGGTTTCAAACATTTCATTTATACTTTAACTTCTTTTCATGTTTCGAATTCGTCTCGCGGATTCTAGCATAGCATTTCATGTTTCGAATCCGTCTCGCGGATTCTAGCATAGCATTTCATGTTTCGAATCCGTCTCGCGGATTCTAGCATAGCATTTCATGTTTCGAATCCGTCTCGCGGATTCTAGCATAGCATTTCATGTTTCGAATCCGTCTCGCGGATTCTAGCATAGCATATCATCTTTCGAATCCGTCTCGCGGATTCTAGCATAGCATATCATATTTCGAATCCGTCTCGCGGATTCTAGCATAGCATATCATGTTTCGAATCCGTCTCGCGGATTCTAGCATAGCATATCATATTTCGAATCCGTCTCGCGGATTCTAGCATAGCATATCATGTTTCGAATCCGTCTCGCGGATTCTAGCATAGCATATCATACTCTCATTCTTGAGAGTCTTACATTTCTCTTCACCCTCACGTCCACCTACTACTTACTTCTAGCGGACATACCTGTATCAATTATCACGGTCCCACGAACGTCATATGCTTCACGTGTACTGGCCAGGTACACAATCCCCATACTAGTTTCGTGTCTTCGTGTAATTGTCACCTTATGTCCGAAGAATTTGGTTTCGGCACGTGTATCATTTTTCAAAACATGTTTACTATACCATCATGGTCCTTCATTTAGCATTTTTCTTCCCTTAATGCATTTTACCATTTCATATACCGACATATTAAATTTACGTACCTGGGTTCAACTTTATCTTATTTCATGCCTTGGTGTCGGTACTTAACCGCACTCGCGGATCATCCTCTTCAAACGCTTATACTTACCTTGCATATACAAAACCGTCAGTTTCTTTATGCGTATACATAAGTACATACTTACATTCTCTTTTACCTTTGGATCTTGACCGAGTCTTGGATTGTACGGGTTTCTTATCACAAGAGCACACAGGTTTGAGTTCAAGCACTTACCTTCTTACACTTGATTCTCTCAAACCAGGGCTCTGATACCAACTTGTTACACCCTAACACGTTTAATCTTAAAAAGACGCAGCGGAATTTCGAGCTTTAAAATTTCTTTCATGATATACATCCTAACATTCTAAAAATTCATTTTATAATATAAGAACATAACTTATCGACACTAAATTGCATGTTTAAACATTCCCGTACAATCCGTCTTGTGACTCGATCTTCGATCTCTACTCTTTAGTAATCCTCATGGCTTGTACTACCTGCGCTCACCACATAAAATTCATATATTAGTACGTATCATAAGCATACAAGACTTATTCACATTTACTTTTCATTTCATTAACTCTTTACATCCCGTCTTTCTTCTAATCATAAGATCCGTAGTGAGACTTCTTTGACATTCCTGCGTTACACTTCATCACCAGGCACGATGTTATTATCGTTAGTGCTCAATTTCATTGAATACATGCGTACGTACTTTCATACAACCTATACGTAAACTTACGGTCACACATAGCTACATACATCCCTGTGTACCTACATACATGCGTACGTGCATACCTAAACACATCCATTCATACATACATACATACATTCTTACATGCCTACATACATACGTACATACCTACATACATGGTTACATACAAACCTACATACATACTTGCATACCAACACACATACATAATTACATACATGCATACATACTTATTCCATACTTTCTCACAACTTACATACGTGCATACCTTCGTACATACTCCCTTGACTACTTATACATACTATCTACATACACCCTTACATACGTACACCTATACTTAACAACACACATACATAGCACCTACATACGTGCTTACATTTATATTTCCAATCAATCATTGCAATATACCCGACTCATACTTGTCTAGTCACATACGCCTTCATATATATCCTTATGTTCTCGCTTACACACCATAATCTTACATACATTCGCGCATACACGCTTACATACACTCCTACATACGTGTAAAGTGATACACAACCTCCATACATACCTATCCACACATACGCTTACCATAAAGGTCATAAAACATGAGTTAAACTAGTCATACGCGACTTAAAACGCGTTTAAACGAGTTCCTAAGACAAAACGGGACACGAAAACAAAATTTCGGAATAACATACGCAGTCGCGTAGCGCGACGGCTACAAGCCTATGCAGTCGCGCTACGCTACTGCCTCAATTTTGACAGAATGATGCTGCAGCTGTGCTGCAGATTTCCAGCACGATCTGATTTCACGGAAACGGCCATAACTTCTTCGTTATAGCTCCGTTTTACGCGATTCTTTTTCCTACGCGACCGTAATTTAATTCACCATCTAATGGAACTAAAATCCAACACCCGACTTAATATAAAATCCCGACTTTTAACTCTTCGGCTTATTACCCTTTTACCACTTTTCAACCCGTTCATGCATACGTCAACATAACTTGTTCGTTTTACCAAAATCTCTTATAAACATAATAATATAAGTGACGTCTTATCATAAATTACCAAATTCTTGGACGTCTTGCATCCTCTTAACACCTTATCGTTCATATGCTTATTTTTGACCCGTTAAGGGTATTCGCGCATTAATTAGTCTACGACTAACCAAACCATCAACCCCACTTCCATACTTGTCCAAAACATTACGCTAATCGAATAACTTGTTTCTAACTACTTTTAAGATCGTTTACCCCAAAATACCCATCAAGGGCATTTTGGTCAACTTTAATCCCATCATTTACGACGAAAGACTTTAGCACATAATTGACCTCAAACTTCATGTTTAATTAATCATAACACTTTATTACTTACTTGAACTAAGAAGTGATTACGGAAATCACTTACCTTATGCGTCCGTGCTCATATCCGATTCCTCGCCTTTTCTTGACCCGTTATCCTTTCATGCTTGCGTCCGTCTTGACATGATTCCTATACTCTCTTTTCATCAAGATCACGCTCCTATTAGCATATGCATTCGTACATGTTAACAATCATATCAATCGCATATTTCACCCTTAACTTTCATTAGTCATTTCTAACATACATAACTCATATTATTATATTCATATCCGTATAAACTCATGTAATTCATCATATAATCACAAACAACGCATATTGACATAACATGTACCATACGAATTCCTATAATCCTGCATGTACGACCACGTGTCAATTCATGTTTCTTATGCTTAGTTGACTTTTGAAAGTCAACTATATACCATATTTAACCATCGACTTATCATCATATACTCGTGACATCATATTCGATTATACGGGTGACACTATATATACATTTCATCATACACTTGATGCAAGTACTACCTTTTAAGCATAACGTACAACTATTTCATGCTCAAATCTTCTAAACTCATACATAACTCATCAAAACCAACTACTAATTCATCATTTCTTATCATATCATCAAAACCCACTTCATAACAACTTTGTTAATCACCTACAAGTGATCAAATCTCAAATTCATCATAAGTTCATCATACTTTTAACGTGTGTACTACCCCCTAAGCGTAGTGTACAACTAGTTCATGCATATCCTTCTAATTTCATACATAATTCATCAAATTCCTCCTTCTAATCAACATAAATCATTCATGAATAAACATCAAACATATTAATATCACATCTCTTTCAATTCCTCTAACAAGAATCTACCATACACATCAAAATACATCAACATTAAGCAAGAATTAGACATAGATGATTTACCCATGTCATCATCTTCACCATAACAAATGGGTTTCACCCTTAAACATCAAATTAACCTAATTCATGCATAATCCATGTTCCAAATGACGAATCTAACTCATACTCATGCTCAATTTCATACAAATTCGTGATTTACAACATAACCCATTTCGTGCATCATCACCAATCTAGAATCTAAGACATACCTTACGATCCCCTTGTGAAGGTGATCATTAATTCATGCTCAGTTATGAATTTAAACCTCATTTAGCCATCCAATTTGATGATCTTCCATGTTTAGGGTTTTGGAGCTCATGGAGCTCCTGCTCGTTCTAGAACACACGATTGTGTGTGTGTATGTGGGTATATATTTTTTTTTTATTAATAATTTCAACTTTCATTTTGCCCCACTTTAGCCCCTCAAGTTTGTCACTAAATAAAATTGACACAACTTTCATCCTTTATTTGTTTCTACCATACTTTTAACTAGGATAAATAACCTAGTTATTTATTTCTTGATGTACCATATTAGAACATTTAACGAATATAAACATTCGGGTTTTGGGGTGTTACAGTCATAAAAGACCATCAATGGCATTTAAGGGTTGGACCTAGTCCATCACCTTTTTGACAGGGGATTAAAAAGTCACATCTGTCTTTATTATACTGATGAATTTAGTTAGCTTGAAAGTTTGCCATAAGGGTATCAGAAAAGAGCGATTCCTAATAGATATAAAATATCAATCTAGGATTTGTTGGTGCATTTTCTAAAGTATCACCGGTCACTTTCTACCTCGCATTAAATGACCGGAGTCTTAATCAGGCGGAGAAAACAGTTCTCCACATTTATCATTCATTATAGAATCATATGTGCCAGTATCAAATAAATTTCTGCATAAACTGCTTGTTATGGAAAGGTACTGTTATATAGTTATTATTCTGCACCATCTCTTAAGCGTTCATCTGATTCCTAGGGCAGTTGGTTTTGATATGCCCCTTCTCGTTGCAACCATAACAGGTTGCATCTTTCAACTTCTTGCAATCCAGGGTTTTATGTTCCTTAGACTTGCAAATTCCACACGGTAGAGGCTGAGACTCAAATCTGCATTTCCCAAGATGGTATTTCCTACAGGTTTCGCACCTGGTCTTCTCTCCCGACTGCTGGCTGTCTCTCTTAAACCCGGAACTCTTCTTATCTTCAGAATTCCTCTTCCTATCGGAGCGATGAGAATTCTCATCCTCCCTTTTACGCTTTCCATCTTCAGAGGCTTCGGCAGCCTTGTTTTCTGACCACATCGAGTGTGAGAGATAGCGACAGATCTGCCGCTGACCTGAATGTAGTAGGTCTTGAAGCCTTAACACTGGCTTTGATTTCTGGGGCTAAACCCCCGATGAAGCGAGCAATTCTCTTGGGTTTTGGTGTTACTAGGTAAGGAACCAGTCTGGACAGGGTATTGAAACGGGTGAGGTATGCTTGACAATCTAAGTTTGTCATCACCAATGATAAGAAATCTGATTCGATTCTTTCGACCTCGTGTTGAGGGCAGTAGTTCTCCATAATGAGAGCAACAAACTGTTCCCATGACATGTTGTAAGTGGGATCTTCCCAACAGCTTGAATGAGAGCCTTCCACCACGCTAGCGCCTCTCCCTTGAATGATTGGGATACATACTTCACTACATCCCTCTCAGCACAACCTCTGATATCGACAACTGTGTCCATTTCATCCAACCAGACCATACAATCAATTGCCCCTTTCTCCCCAGTGAAATCCCGGGGTGTGCAGGAAACAAAATATTTGTAGGTACAGGACTTGGTACGCGGTTCATTATCGAACACTATCCTCTTGGATGGAACACTGTGTTCATTAGATGAATGTTGATCGTCATTCTTCTTTGGTTCCTCTTTCTTAGAGGGCGGCTTGTTATGCAGCTCTGAATGAGTTTTAGGGACAGACTTAGAGTGGGGTACAGATGAGGCTTTACTATGTGTCTCACTGTACTCCTTAAATTGCTCCTCTACAGCTTTAGATACAGCTGTATCAATCAGTGAGCGAAGCTCTCCTTTGGTTATGTTAATCTTCTCATCATCGCGGTTTTCCAAAGGATGACTGTTCTCTTCCTCTGACCTAGCCATGTAGCTTTAATTGCAACATAAAAATTAAACAAGGACAAGGTTTATACGGAAGTTTATACAGTCTTATCGTTTTAAACGATTTATTAACCATGGTAATATAAACCATATTGGTTAATTTGTTAGTTACATTTATTTAGCATTTTTATTATAATTTATCCTAGTTATAGAACATTAAGGATATTAAAGTGGCGCAAAGGCCTAGTCACATGGACAATTTTAAATTTACAAGCCATGATTTCAGAGAATCAAGGCATTAAGGTTTTAATAATAGCACAAATGGCCTAGTCGCGTAGACAAGTTTAATTTATAAGCCATGATTTCAGAGAATCGAGGCATTAAGGTTTAAATTAAAGTTCATTACCTTTTCTTGACAGGGAGTTGTAGGCTACCACTGTCTTTAGTCTCGGAGGACATTAACTATAGCCCGTAGGCATTTCCCTTTTAAGGGATGTTTATAATATGATCATCTTCATTTGATGATAGTAGTCAGGATCGCATTGATCATACAGACTAATAGGCTTGAGCATAGCTCACCACCATAGACAAGGAATCATAAGGATCAAATGTCAATGTCTTAAATGGACAATACATTATAGCCCGTAGGCATTATTTTTTCCAACGTATGGTCAAAGTATGATCATCTTAATTGATGATCTAAACCCATGATTCAGAGATCATTAAGTTGGGTTAGGGATCTTTTTAAAGAATCCATATATAAAAATGACGTGTGTGATTTTAACGAATCACGCCTGCCAGGAGTGTTAACATATTTACAGATGTTAACAGGGATTCGAATCTTTTAAACAGGTCTTACCATCATGGCCCGGCCTTAAAATGACCCGGCCTTAAAATGACCCGAAGGCTAGGTTTCACACTTAAGATTCTTATTAATATTTAACGCAGAACAATCCTAAATTGAGGTGTTAAATATGGATCTGAATCTAATCATGGAACTACCATCTTGGCCCGGTCTTAAAATGACACGTGGCTAGGTCTTGTCCTTTTTAGATTTTTCCATTTTATTATAATGGTAGATCTTATAATATAGGAATGATAATTTAAACATAATCGTTCCTTTAAAAATTTAAACAAGTATATGGTTGTCCTAAACGGGACTTCTAATAAAAATGACTTGCCCATGCAAAGGCTAATCAGAAAAATAATCAAGGAAGTAATTAAAAGACAATGAAACAAATTGGAATTTGTCCTATGTTCTTGTCTAGACTCAAGAATGTGCAATTGTGTAACTGAGATTAAACGCAAAATGCTAGCGTTTAATTCACTCAGTGTTGGCTCTGATACCAACCTGTCACACCTCGACTTTCCACGTGTCACCGGTGGGCCCGGTGGGGAGTATCGTGACGTAGTTGGCAACATAATAGTCAAACAACACAATATATAAATGCACAGCGGAAGCAAAAGATAAATATTATTATATTCCGAATGTAAAGTAATATCCAGTATTACAACGGAAAGTAAAGGATCCACAGGCGGATCTTAAAACATATAATTTGTTCAACAGACTTTAGACGCCTAGAACTTGCAAGATTCCTTATTAGCGCCCTGAGCTTCCAGCCAATTACGTTCAGTACCTGTCACTTAACCTTTTTGGAAAATACGTCAGTTTTCACTGGTAAATACACTCAACCGACTCATTTGAAAAGAGTTTAAGAAAATTGATTTGAATGCACGTGGCACAAAATATCTTTTATAATTTGATTAAAATGCACAGAGGCAAAATTAATCTTTTATAACTTGGGACAATCATATTTATAATCTTGTATACAGATTTACATGTTCGTTGTACGTTCAGGGCCCGATGTAGAAACCGAGTCAGATTAACAGACACGCCACAAGTATAGGCCCACAAGAGAGTGAGATACCGTTATTACTTAAGCCACTGTCAGGTGTATGCCTACACCCCGTGCTTAAGACGTGGCCATTTTATAATACAATGATGTCAGGGATATCCGGGACATGGTCATTAACCCCTAAAGGCTTTTATTTCAAACAATACAGATTAAACCGGGTTACCTCAATAATTTAATCACAATCCGATTAAACATTCAATACCCGACCAATCGGTATCATTATACCGTATCCCAAGCCCGTATAGGGAAAATAAGTTAAGAGTATTTACCTGAGCTAGCTCCTGTCTTAAATAGCAAGAATTTAATAACTCAGCCGTATTCACTTAAGTAAGCGTAGGTACCATTTACCGGAAGGCTCTAGTCTGGAATGATGGTATAAATAACTAATTAGAATGCTAACGGGTCTTTAATTAAGCCTAAGCTTAGACCGGTTAGTCTTACGGGAAGATACGGTTCGTACGCACGATTAAGCGAAGACCGGAATAGAAGGTGATTTAAACCCGACATGTTCAGAGACTTGTCTTATATGGGTATTTCATACACATTCTGGATTTTGAGATAAAACCAATAAGGTTTGACCCGTTTCGGCTAATTTATGTAAACTTGTTACATAAACCGAACCGTACGCGTAATAAGCGTGACGGGTATTCATGAGAGCTATATACAGGGTTCCTAAGTTAATTTATGCCTCAAATATGTTGTGACATTAGTAAGATGTCTTTCATTATGCCCGAAACGAGTTTAAACACAAACTATGCCCCGTAGGGGTAGTTTGTTCATTTTAAAGGTTATAAAAGAGTTTAAGTGTTAACCTGAGTTACAGGTCTGATATAATCAGCAAAAATACTTAGTTTACTGATTTATAATAGTAGGGTAAAGTATATATGTGAAATTTATCAATTATAACCAACTATGCCCCTTAGGGGTAGTTTGGTAATTTCACATAAGCCGAAAAGCTCAAAACTAAAGTCTGAGTTTAACAACTTTTGCTTACTGTTAAAATGTTATAATTTGCCTTACATATCAGTAGGTATCACCCTTGTATGTTTAAAAATAGTCTTAGTACATACTATGCGCTAAAAACGCTTAATAAGGCGATTAGAAGCCATTTACGGGTTCGATACATAAAGCTGATATTTTTATTATTCCAGAAGGCTTAAAATAATTTATTTAATATATCTAATCCGTAGCAAAAGGTTTGGAGTCGTTTAGATATGTAAAACTCATTTTATGGCCCGTAAGGGCAAAACCGACAATTACCGGATTAAGCCTACGACTACTAGCTATGCTCAGCCTAAAATTAATTAAAAATCTTCAAAAATCCCAACATAATATAATACATCAGTGGGTATTAAGTTTGATATCAAAAAGTATGTTTAAATAGGCTATACGCTAATTACGCCGTTTAAGTGACATAAAGCCTTCATTTTACGCTAATGAGCATAACTCTCATTCTATACCTCAAACTGATGTCAAACTTTGCATACAAGTTTATAATTTAGTAATCAAGGTTTCTACTCTTTTACATTTCCAAAAATCACGTTTTAAGGTGACAAGGGCATAATGGTCAACATATGAGCAATTAACGGGATCATGCGTATTAATCGGATAACTAATGAACCGAGGTGTATAATCATAGAGGGTTATACTAGCATGTAACTTGGTCCAAATGAAGCTCTAAGGCATTTCTAAGACATGCTTAAACGAGTCAGAACTGAAAGTCAAAGTGAAAGTCAAACTATGCGACTTTCGGTTCCGAACCGGGTCTTTACAGAGAATTGTCTGGTTGAACTTGTTTAGACATGTTCTTACACTAATTACTAAGTTATAACAATGATCCAACAGGTTGTATATGCTCTACATTGCTAATTATGCATAAATTAGATTTTAAGGATCCTGTTGACTTTTTCTTAACAAGTTTGACCCGACATTAGACCTAGTTAGAGTGGGAATCAAGGGGAACCCTTTTGAGGGTTTATTACCCACATAATTACCAACTTATAACTACTTTTGATTCGACTAATCACTGGACCATTAGTGATTAATCTTAAAGTCAACCGTTAATTACGACGGTTTGACTTTTAAGCTAAAACTAAGCTAAAACTTAATTAAGAAAGGTCAAGTATACTTACAAGAGTCCTATGCACGAATTGTGAAGACTTGAGCCTGCTTAGGAGCTCCAAGAATGATCAGAAGTGCAAATGAAGGTGTGAGGAACTTGGTTGCAACTCTTGGTCTTTATATAGTGATTTAAACACCACAATATGTTGACACATAAGTCTACAAGTGCCCACAACTGATCAACAAGTGTCCTAGATGTTTAGGGGTTGTTTAAGGGCCAAGCATGAAGAGGCAAGTCGTTTAAATGGAGGATACAAGGCTATGGCAGACAAGAGATCAAGAAAATCAAAAATCTGTCCAGCTGGGGTCATCGCGTAGCGCGACGGCATGAAGGTGAGGTCTCGCGCTACGCGAGCCTATGGGGTCATCCAACAAAACTTTTATAAATTGCAGTTTTGGTCCTTGGCTCTTCAAACTTTGATTAGACCTTATTTTCTTGCATTTTGAGCCCTCGTAATTGACGTATAAGGGCTTCAAGACATATACCCACTTTGTTAAGTCCCCGGTTAACTTTATTGTTACCCGAAAAAGTCCTAACTTTCAACGTTGACGCTTTAACCCCTCGCACACGAATTTGATCATAACTTTCTCATACGATAACGAAACCTTACGAAATTTATATCGTACATTCTAGTGAGCATAATTAACCGTTACAAAGCTTCGGGTTTGTCAAAAGGTCACTCAGAGGTATAAATTTAACATGTTGACACATTTAACCCCTGTAGTTTGTAATCTCTCACTTTCTTTCATATTTAGCTTCGTATGATCCATGATTTATTCGTTTGAAGGTATGAGCATCATGTAGGGTTAGTGTACAATATATTTATTCACTGTCAACATTTAGAACTCGTATTTTCACATACTTTTCATGTTTGTCAACTTTAGTCCTTCTAGAGTATTATTTCACACGTTCAACTTATGACACGTGTCAATACATTATAGGACGCGAATTTTCGAGGTGTTACACTTAAACCTACTAAATCTACAAACAACCAAGTGAGCTTGCTAGATGCGTGCATCCCAAACATGGAAAGTGTTCGGGGATGTGATGTAGCCTTGTTGTTTTGTTGGAACTTAGTTGAGATTTAGTGGTATGAAGATAACAAATCAACAAGTCAGGTAGTGGAACAAAGTTGGAGAGCTAAAGCTTCCATGGTTCACACATTTACCAAAACACAAGCCTCACCATGTTGAGGATGGTGAGCTTGGATGATCTCAGCACTTGTAGGTTGTTTAAAACCTTGCCAAAACAGAAAATTTAGAAGGTGTTTGAACCTCTAAACTCATAATAATCAACCATACTCAAGCTCCATAACCATAGGTTTGGTTAGAAGCAAGGTAGGTGCAAGATTGTACAAGTTCAACATGTTCAAAGAAAGTGTAAGTAGAAGTTTCATCAAAATAGAATTTTAGTACTACTTTGTGTAACATCCCAAAAACAGGTTTGGTAATCAAACCACGTTAATACTAACGACGGGTAAAAGACCGCCAGAGGTGAAAAATTTATCCGGTAAATAATAAAATTTAAATAAATAAACCTAGTATTAATTAAAAGGAGGTTAAATACTTTGAGAAAACAAAGTATATAAAAGGCCCGAGTTAAAGGGACTTAAAAATACTACGGGTTATGACTTCCCCAAACCCATTAAGTAACTAGGGATATCACCCTAGTTGGTTTAGTATTGTTAAAACAATAAAAGAAACAAGAAATAGATAACCCTTTAAATAACTTGGGTAAATTTGAGGGACTAAACATGGGCAAATGAGATAAAGTTTTATTAAAACAAAATAAATAAACAAAACATACACACATACGTGTGTGTATGTCTGCGATTTTAACCAGAGCCAGGGAAGGCTCTCTTGCTCAAAACCCTAAATTGCAGGAATTGATCAAATCAAAGAGGCAATCAAACCCAAATCGAAAATCCAAGCACAAATTAGTGATCACCTTAGTGAAGTGATCACAAGGTATGTTAAATTTCATTATTTGGTTCCATCTTGAATTCTTGATGAACTTATGAAATCGAAATTCGAGCTTGTATGATTGATGTTTAGGTGAAACTAGGATGAATCCATGTCTAGGAACAAACCCTAGTCGAAAAATTGATGAATTAAGATTGAAAAATAGGAATTTGATGAGTAACCATGTATGTGTTAAGTGGGTTTCATAACAAGATGATGAACTCATGAATTCGAATGTTTAAATTGTGAAAACTAATGTTATGATGCAAGTTTTTGATATTGTTCATTAATGCTAGACATAAGGGCCTAATGTTTGATGATTGAAACTTGGTAAAAAGTTAGTTTGAACTAGATAAAAGATTTATAAAATTCTTGCCCGCAAGGTGTTCGTTAAAATGCCTAAGTGAAATATGGAACTCAATTGTGCATATCATATGATTGAAGGTAGTTGACTTTGAAGGTCAAACTAACCAACAATACAGTCGAATAGTAGTTTTGACATAGAAAATACGTAAGGTGGAATAGTCGTGATTTTTAAATGACTAATCTAACCACCTTGTAAATGATGACGATAGTTTGAAGCTTAACGAGCTAGGTGGAGGCTTGGGAAAGAAGCAGGTCAAACGAATCAATAAGGAAAAGAAAAGCATAGTTTGGATGCGAGGTAAGTTAAGCTTACAACCCTTTTTTTTATTTACAACATGCTTACTTGTGAATATTGATTGTGAATTATGTTAAGTATTTGAAATATGATGTTTTGGCATGATACAACGCAAGCCGGAATAAGTAAAAATGGTAAGAAACCATAAACTATGGTAAAAGGGGTAAAATGGTAAATTAGTCGGGTGGAGACTAATAAATAAGGAATTTTGAACAATATGTTATGGGAGGAATCGTAACGGGTAAAAGTGGTTAAATAATAATCCGGACACGAGTTGACGGATAGAATAAAAGATGTGAAAAGACACCATTTGGTATAAATCATAACGGGTCAAACAATTCAAGAAATGTCTTTTAAGAATAAGAACTCATGGTGCTAACCGGAATAGGTTCAAGGGGCGAGATGGTATCAAAATACCATCATATGTTGATAAATGATCATTTTTACTAAACGGGTCAAATGGTGTGTTAATACCATTTGACGATAATTACTGACGCTCGCTTGTTGAGTTTTGATGATTACAGGAAAGTAATATAAGGTTCGCGACACTATTAATTAGTAAGTAAACAGTGAAAGGTATTTTAGACGGGTCAAAACTTTGACCCGAGCCAGGTATGTGCAAATAAGATTATAACTATAAGTGTGATTTCGGTCAAACATGTTATTAAAAGTCCTTCGTCGTAAAAGAGTGGACTAAAGTCGACCAAAATGCTTTTAAACAACAAACCGGGCAAATGACCCTTAAGGGTTGTTTAAAGGTAAGTTTTAAGATCGAGTAGGTCTTTTAATAGTATAAAAGTTTAAGGTACAAGTCTTTTGGTTAAAAGCTTCAAAACAAGTCTTTTGTAAAATTTCTAAACCGAATATTAGAATATGGAACAAGTAGTTATCACATTAAATCCACCACAAATATTGTTGTGGGGGAAAACAAGTAGAAACCATAGTGTGGAAATAAGGTGCAAGCATGGAATGAGCGAAGTTAAATGTTAAACTCTTAAATCCCTTAACAGGTCAATTAAGTTGAAAAATGTAGATTGCTGAGTGCTTAAAGATAAGAATTTTGTTATTCCGGATGTCGGATTTTAACTCCATGTGATGGAGTATAAATTTACGAGCGCATAGGAAAAAGAATCTCGTAAAACGGATAAGTAGAATTAAAGTTATGATAAATTGAAGTTGAAATTTTGGTTAAAAACTTGAGCTGGGCAAAAAGTGTAGGTCCAGATACGGACCTGCTGAAAATCCTTCTCCCCCGCGGCACGCGAAAGGGAAATGTAGTTCTGGCGTGACACGTGAGTGCCGTCGCGGCCCGCGAAAGAAAACAAGAAGCCTCTCGAGTGGCGCGAGAGGCATAAGTCTGAATTTTTATTTTTATTTCGTTTATTTGATGCTAGAATTTGATTATAATTGTTTATAAGTTATCAAAACTAACTTTTAAGTTGGTTTTGATCATTGGTGAATATCAAGCTCAACGAAGAACCGAACACGATGCACCTACAAGCTTCCGCACATAGTTTTGTCGTTATTTTTAAACGACGAATTTTTACCAATCATGATGTAACCTTTTAAAATTTAGAAAAGTTTTAATTAACCTGTAATTTCATTATAAATGTAATCATAATTACATGATTATTTTTGAAATCTGTACGAAAACCGATAAATAATAGTCAGGGTGTTACACTTTGGACCTCAAATGTGGTGAGGTTCCACCTTAGTTTGCCATGACAAACTTGTGGAAACCTTTCTAGAGGTTATCCAAGTAGTTTGAAAGAAGAATGGTGAAGAAAAGTGAGTGAGAACTCACTTAAAACACTAAGTGTTTTCTGCCTAAAATGGAGAATTCTTAAGAGTTTTTGGAGAGTTAGAGAGTGGGCTAGGTGTTTGGAAAGTGTTTAGGAGTGTATGGAGGCTCATGTTTATAATGGGGTTGATTAAGGTTAGTGTTAAATGAGTTAGGAGGTGATTGGAGGTGGCAAAGGTGGCAAAAATGGACAAACCCGCGAGCTGGCTGCAACCTTCTATGGATTGACCTCTTCCACGCGTCCCTGGGGAGGACCTGAAATCTCCCGCGTGGTGCCTGGGAGTGCAGTCTGAAAATGTTCATTTTTGGCCTCTGACCTTTGTAATTATGTTATTTTATGCCGTAAACTTGTATTTTAGCCTGTTTATAGGTATTCAAAGTATATCAAAGTATGGTATGAGTGTGATGCATATACTGATTAATATTTCCAAATACTTCAATTCTCGGTTTTACGTATAAACATGTATTCAACGATTGATTTCGTATAAAACAGTATGTAACATGCATATGTATAAAAATGAATTTTCATTATCAAGATTGAAAAGAAAATACTAATACGACACGATTACAAGTTTATAAAAATAGAAATACGAATACAACTTGTAAGTGCAGTTCCTGCCCGGTAACTGTGCTTTATCAGTTCTGGTCAACGGTTAACAAAGTCCAAGGCAAGTCAAGAATTCGGAAACTTTATCAGTCCGAGTTTATGATGTTAAACTCGAATTATGTTGATTATTATTGTTGTCTGAATTATTTGTTTTGTATCCCGGACAATATGTTTTGTCCGGGTTTAGTCCCTAGTCTATATATATGTGTTGTATAGGGTAGATTTGTAAAACCCTTGATGTCACACCCCGACTTTCCACGTGTCACCGGTGGGCCCGGTGGGGAGTATCGTGACGTGGTTGGCAACATAATAGTCAAACAACACAATTATATAAATGCACAGCGGAAGCAAAAGAGAAGTATATTACAATCCGAATATAAAGTAATATCCAGTATTACAACGGAAAGTAAAAGATCCACAGGCGGATCAAAATAAATAGGAAATATTGTTCAACAGACTTTGACATCTAGAGCTTTCGAGACTTGAGTAATGATGCCTGGAGTAGCCAGCCTATTTCGTCTAGTACCTGCACTTAGCCTTTTTGGAAAATACGTCAGTTTACACTGGTAAATACAACTCAACTGACTCATTTTGAAAAGAGTTTGAAAATTGATTTGATTTCACTTCGGCAAAAATATCTTTTATAACTTGGGACAATCATTTGTATATAATCTTGTATACAGATTTACTTATTTGCCGTCCATTAGCACCGGTTAGAAGAGCCGGTTTAAGTTAA
>JARYGA010039164.1:0-39720 GCA_030545235.1 Helianthus tuberosus | reverse complement strand
TATGGGGCTCCGGCAAGGCCGCATCACAACCCGTGTTGCCCCGCCAAGATACGGGCCCACTTTCACACAGTAACTTATTATTATTATGCATATATGCCTATATGAATACTTGGGGCATGATGGTTGAAGATTATAAGACCCTCTTTTCAATAGTCTTAGGGGCGTAATACGATAAATTGACTAGGGAACATAAACCCGATAAAATTCTGGCTTTAAAACTCGGTCACATATTTTGATTTGAAGACACATTGACCAAGAAAACAAAGCAACAATACAAGAGTGAAACTTTCGCCTAAATGCGCTAAGCTGAAGAATTAAAAAATGAAGCTCTTTATCTTTTTGGTATTAATGATTCATGGAAAAAAGCTTATTGATAGCAAGTGCGACCCGTTTTAGTCGTTGATACAACCGGACCATGAACGGAACTTCCCGGGTCGGCAAAGTCAGGGCAGGGTTGATTCAATTATATTTGGAATTACCCGAATACGACTTCAACATGTGAGGGTTCCATGCAATACCCCACGTTCAACATGTAGTAGTTAAATTTTGTTTTTCATGTAATGTTATTTTTAATTATTGGATAGGTATGCTTTATTTAATTTAGAGTCAGTTGTTTAGTTTTCTATTTTCCTAAAATTTAGCATCGTTGGGTTGTTTCTTAATTCCTATATGTTTTTTTTTTGAAGGGCGAAATTCATTAAAAACCGGAATCTCCAAGGAGGAGATAACCGAAAACCAACACAAAAACAATTACA
Organism: Helianthus tuberosus; assembly: GCA_030545235.1. Taxonomy (NCBI): domain Eukaryota; kingdom Viridiplantae; phylum Streptophyta; class Magnoliopsida; order Asterales; family Asteraceae; genus Helianthus; species Helianthus tuberosus. The sequence continues at coordinate 38,965 of JARYGA010039164.1, read as the reverse complement.
TTACATCAAAAGAGAACGATTGCCATTCCTTCCAACCTACTGTAGCCAATTTCCCTCTACTATTAAACCAAAGAAAGCTTAGGGACTTAATGTCCGAAAGCACTTGAGTAATGATCGCATTCGCCGCTTTAAAAACTTTTTCGTTCCTCATCTTCCAAATTCTCCAACAAGCTATCATCATAATCCCCAAGATGATATCTTTCTTGACCGAAGAATAACCCAAGTGATCAATGACGTTCTGCAAATCATGTAACGAAAACAGGAATAAAGGGGGAATTCGGCACCAGCTAGCAAGACCACTCCAAATACCATCAGTAAACCGACAACCGGCAAACACGTGGTCCACAGTTACTTCCGCTTCATCACACAAGACGCAAAGATTATTTCCTACATTAATGTTCCTTTTGGATAACGCCACCTTCGTAGGAATTCGATCTAACCAAGCACGCCACATGAACACATTGCATTTCGCCGGTATCCACTTACACCATCGCATGACATTAGAATTATCCTCTTGACGGCTGCTTTGAACCCACTGTTTCGTATCTTTAATGCTTAAATACTTCAAATCACAGTTGTTCCAGCTCCATTTATCCGTCTCTGTAGTCAAAACAACACCCGAAACCAACCGAGTGCAAAGAATAAGCTGCTGAGTTTCTTGTACAGTGTTTGGATAATGCTTCCACTCCCAGAACATAGCATCTGTCATATTACCTTGGCCCATTCTGTCCGTAACATGATACCATTTGTTTTTTTCTATACGAAACAGATCCGGAAATAAAAATCTGAGCGGCAACCGATCAATCCACGGGTCGATCCAGAATCTCACATCCATACCATTACCCACTTTACCTTGGAACAAGCTATTGAAAGCCGATCCATTAACTGACACCTGGGACCCACATTTAACAATCACAGACCAAACTCCCCTCATATTCGTGTTGCAAAAAACCGATTGATACCGCCGAGAAGAATCATGGATAGCATCAATAACTCTACGCCATATAGCCTTAGGCTCCAAACGATATCTCCATAACCATTTTAAAAGAAGCGCATTGTTCGAATCTTCCAATCTAGATAACCCAAGGCCTCCCTTATCTTTCGATTTCGTAATCACCTCCCATTTAACCCAATGGACCTTGTTAATATCTATATTACCTCCCCATAAGAATTTCTTTATCAAAGCCTCAAGTTTGTTTGTAACCGCAATTGGGGCCTTGAATAAAGAAAAGAAATAAGTCGGGAGACTCTCTAAAACGGATTTGATAAGAACCACCCGTCCGGCTATGGATAAAACTTTCGCCTTCCACTTTGAAAGCCTCTTTCTAAACACCTCAACCGCTGGGTCCCAACTAGAAATCATGTTCATATTCGCGCCCATTTGTATCCCCAGATACTTAAAAGGAAACTCCCCCGGCGAGCATCCCATCTCAGCGGCTTTATCACACAGATTCCTATATGTATCTCCATTAAATCAATGAAAAGGCAATGTGTTTTGAGTATGAGAATTTTCTCTTTGGCTTCTATTTTTAATATATAGATACTATTTTTAATATATAGATAATTAATATTGGTGTTCTTAGACCAGATTCTCTAACCGTAGTGGTGTGTCTGTAGTTGGATTTCGTTGCCCTATCGTTGGTTTGTGTGGTGTATCTGTATCACAAACGAACCGTAGATCTATCTTATTTTATACGTTTTGTTTTAGTTTCGAAGCCGGTTCCTATCACTTATAAGTCCATAGATTGATCAGGAATCATTTTAGATTCATGTTAGCTATTAGATACACTTTTTTTTGGGAACGACAGTTTCTTTTAACACACTAGCAAGGCACTAGAAACAGAAAAAAAATATTCATGGAAAAAAGCTTTATAAGTCCAAAGATTGATTAGGAATCATTTTAGATTCAAGCTGGCTATTAGATATATATATTTTTTGGAACGACAATTTCATTAGCACACTAGCAAGGTGCTAGAAATCAAAACCAACAAGGATTACATAGAAAATCTACACCAATCTAAGCCTAGAGGGTATGGGGTTCGTCCCCACCCCCGTCGAGGTTCGGCGACGCCGAAACACCATCCCCCCGGTCCCGTCCTCACCGGCTTCCTCTTGACGTTGGCGACGATCCAAATTTGGTGGGGCCCCCTTCATTTTTGACCGTTAAAAATAAAAAAAAAATTCTAACTTTTATTTCAAAAACCAACGGTTATATTTCAAATAAATACCCATTTCACTCCTACTTTTATAAATACTCACATCTTTTACACTATTTTTCACAACTTTTCACCCACTACAATCTCATATCTCTCTCACCTTTTATAACCCCTCTTCCCTTTTTATAAAAACTCATCAATTTTTATACCATTTTTTACCCACTACCACCCCATCTCTCTCAAAAATTACCATGGCTTCACCTTCTTCCATTTCTTCGTCTTCTTCGTCTACGTGGTATTCATCATCTTCGGAAGAGGATGCAATTATGCACAACATGATTATGAACGCAGCTCAGGTCTTCATGGCGGGTGATGAAGCGTCGTCCCAACGGCTAACTAGACGAGCAAAATTAAACCGAGACCAAGGAGGTACTTTACTATTTTTTCCTTATGTTTTATATAGATTTGAAAATGTATTTTATAATTAATTTCATTTATGTTTCGTTTTAAGTTTATAGCCGCCCACGATAAACTAGTAGCCGATTATTTTGCCGACGAACCCGTGTACATAACCGACATTTTTCGACGTCGGTTCCGCATGAGTCGTCCACTTTTTTTACGTATCACAGGTGACATGGCCCAGTCTGATCCGTTTTTTACACTGCGAAACGACGCTAGGGGGCAAAGGGGTTTCAGTAATTTACAAAAATGAACCTTCGGGCATTCGCCAACTGGCATACGGTTACGCACCCGAGGCATTAGACGAGTATATAAGAATGTCTGAAAGAACCGCACGTCTATGTTTGCACAAGTTTTGCAAATGGATTGTCAAATTGTATAGCAAGATATACCTGCGGAGACCGAACGCAAACGACGTTCAAAATTATATCAAGCACACGAACAGAGACATGGTTTCCCAGGAATGCTAGGGAGCATTGATTGCATGCACTTGTCACACCCCAACCAATGGCGGAAACATCGGGATGAGACGAAGTGTGAAGATTGCTAGAGACATCATAACGCTGTTTGTGACAATATTTAATAACCGATTTCATTTCATAAAGTAATTGTCAACATTACAAGAAATTCAAATACAACAAGTTCAAAGAAGTACATAACAACATAAGCAAAATTGATACAACATATTAAACCTAAATGTCTATATGTGTATCTAGGCATCAACGCTACTTCTTTTCATAGCATCGTCATCATTAACCTGTAACATGTTTAAAATACAATTCAATGCAAAAGCAAAGGCGAGTATACAAGTTTGGTACGTACATAACAAAAGATAAGTTTTAAACAATTCCTCGTAGCAAGCATGTGATTCAAGATAAACAATAAATTTGGCATGTGTCTAGCATATCAACCCAAATGAGACGCAAGATGCTCATGACATAACCACAAGTCTACGGGCGGGTCGTCAATCCTATAGCGCTACATATGTCACGGTTAGGCTCGTACGAAGTTAATGATAAGTTCAACACATAAAGTTTCACCCAAGTTTAAAGTATCAAGCAATCACGTATACAAGCATGTTATAGGAATGTTCATGTGTTTAAGCAAAATGTTCATGTGTAAGTTTTTGATAAGTAAACATGTTACACCCCAAAAGTGGTAAAAGTAAAAGGGGAATACGAGTATACTCACTTAATTGCATAGTCTTTCGATTATCCAAGTATGACGAGTTGATGAGGTAGGGGGACGGAACACCATGGTCACGCTATAGGGCAAACGATGGTGCATGAGTAAACGGGATTATGACGGAGGATTCGAAGTGGGATTTAAAGTATATCTAGTTGATATAAATGTGCATATATCTATACTATATTAATAAGCATATCCAAAGGACTTCTTAAAGTCATTGAAATTTCCTTAAAACACTCCTAAAGCATAATGTACAAGTCTTTTAAGCATCAAAAAACATCACTTTCCACTTATACCCTTCTACTAAAAGAAACACGGGATACACATACATCGATTAGGGTTTCAGAAACGATTTCAAAACATTTCAAAACATCCGCTTCCCTGCTCCTCTCTCTCTCTCTCTCTCTGGCGATTCAGGAACGATTTCACCGGATCTGCTCCTCTCTCTCTGGTGATTCAGGAACGATTTCACCAGATCTATGAAGTTTCAACAGATCGATGAAGATTCTGACCTCCTGGTTCTGTTTTCCGGCTTTTATTGGCATTTTGCAACATTCGTCAAGGGTAAGTGACACCGTTCTTTTGATTCTGAACACTATAATAATATATGTTTAGGTAGAAAAAATGAGATCTGGGTTTTATGTAAGGAGCAGGATCTGGATGTAGATGCTGGTGATCGTGACATTGTTCAAGTCATTGAAAACAATGGAGATATTTTAAAGCTTTTGCGCCTCACACATGTGGGTGGAGGCTACAAATCAGTTTTTAAAGGTGGTGATAGGGTTGTGGAGATTCCAATTGATGAGTCACACAGGTTCATTTATCAGCTCCCAGCTGTTTGTTTAACGGATGAACAAGATGGTCGATTGAGAGGGTTTTGGTGAGTCACACAGGTTCATTTTAAAGCTTTTGCCCCTCACACATGTAGGAAAGAGAAGTAAAACGATTCATTGAAGATCCACACTTGTTTGTTTGTTTGTACATTCACAGAAGGTAAAGAAATTATATTTATTATGTCATAAAGCATTTTTTGTATGTTGCTGTATTTTTTATTATTATTCTGGTTTGTGACTTGTTTTGATACCAGGTGTGGGTTCTCAATCAAGTGATCTCAAGGTAACACTTTTTTTACTGATTAATGTTAAAAATTTGATTTTTTTTCTTAATATGAAAGAATTTATGGCTTATATGAATCTATAAATTGGGTGTTACAACTGAAAGCATTTTGAGTAAAAAACCGGTGTTCGTAGTGTATACATATGTATTACTGTTCATCAATCTTACAAATTCTTTTTTGAACACTTTCAGGTAAAAGAGATATTCAGTTACACTCGGGACGAGTTAACTACCGAAGACGTGTTAATACTCGACTGTCACACTGTTTTATGGTGACTAAGCGGATGATGGTTTTTGTTTGTTTTAGTTGACACAATGGTAAGGAAGAGGAGAACTGAAGGTCCCAGTGGTGGTGAAAGCTCTGAGCCCCAGGAAGGAAGTGGTGCTCAAAGACAACCAGCACAGCAGCAACAACATTAGCAGCAGCAGCAAGGTGGCTATCAGGGAAGAGGCCAGGGTGGTGGTTATCAAGGGCGAGGGCAGCAGGGTGGTTACCAAGGCGGACACGGTGGCTATCAAGGCGGACACGGTGGCTACCAAGGTGGACAGCCTCAAGGGTGAAGAGGTTGGGCACAAAGGGGTGGACACGGTGGTCGAGGTGGCGGTGATCCACAGCAGTATGCTCCAAGAGGAACTGCGCCACCTCAGCGACGTGGTGGGCCTGGACCTTAGTATTCTGGTGGACCTTCTAGGACGCCCGTTCCCGAGCTGTACCAAGCAACACAAGCTCCTCAACAGCCTGTGTCGACATTGCAGCCAGCGACACCTGAAACACCAGTTGAAGTGTATGCCGAGTCATCATCCACTAAGCAGATGGTGGACGAGTCAGTGGATCAGTTGCAGCAGCTATCAGTGCAGCAAGAAGAACCCAGCCAGTCTGTCGCACCTGCCTCCAGCAAATCATTGAGGTTTCCTTTGCGTCCGGGAAAAGGTCGCATCAGAGAAAGTTGCATTGTCAAAGCTAACCACTTTTTTGCTGAGCTGCCTGATAAGGATCTACACCAATACGATGTAAGCTCTTGTCTTTGGTTCTTTGTTATTGCAAGTTTTATTGCTGTATTATAAGTTGTGCTCATTATTTTGAGTTGTATAGGTGACAATCAATCCTGAAATGACATCACGTGGTGTGAACCGAGCCGTAATGGCACAACTTGTGAATGAGTCGATTTCGGCTATGTTTTATTTTTAACAGACATAAAAGAAATTTAGTTTAACAGGAAACGGGTTGAATGGATTGAACGATTCATAGTCGCCCAATGTGTACTTTTAATGCATATAGCATCCTATTGAATTTATTTAATAAAAGCTATTGAGAACATTTGTGTTGCCATTAATAGGTACGATTTAGTCTAAGATTGAGTTTTTGAAAATTGTTTTGGATTAGTGACATCTTTAAATCACACCTTGATACTGGTGTCATTTGGATTATGATTTACTTTTATTTTATATTTTGTAGTTTTTATGTACCTGAGAGACACATTGCAAGGAGGTGCTTCAAGAAGTTATCTATAATTTTTCTTACGATAAAGGTATGCATCATATATATATTTACTTGCTTTTTCATAGAGGGGGCAATCTTGACCCAAAGCCTTCCATGTGGGTCACTTTGGGTTGCTTTTTAAATTATATGGGTTGGTTTGGGTAAGATATTTTCACTCAATGGGTCAAAATGGGTCATTTAATATTCCATCTCATATATTTTCGAGTCAAAACGGGTCGACAGCTTCAAAGAAATGGATCAACGTGGGTTGGTGTCTTAAAGAAACGGGACAAGTTTCGGATCGAAACGGGTTCGGTTCGGATTGAGTCCTTTTGAGTCCAAATTTTAACCTTTTGAGTCCAATTTTTTGGACTCGAATCGTTATAAAATGAACAAAATTGGACTCAAAACGTTATAAAATAAATGGCTAGGGACTCGGGGCGTTAAACTTTTTTATTTTGGACTCAAGTGGTGCAAACCACTAAAACACAGGGACTCAAAAAGTAATTTACTCTTATTGTTATTTAATCACAATCTGTTCTGACAGAAAAAGAACTAACTTTTGATATGATAAGCAGAGGTGGCAACAGAATTTGCAATATCGTTCATTCAAACACTGGTGGTTAGTGACACCAGAGTAATATCTGAACTTCCTTTACGAGGCTGGCTCTCTTTTTTTGGTTCCGACTTTGCTGTTTTGCTCCTGGTTCCTCCATATTTGTCAACAGGGTTGAGTATTCTCGGACGTGTTACTCCTGGGTTTGTTCTCTTGCTGCTAATTTATCTGAGTTTGGCTTACGGATTTGTAATCGCTGGATATGGGCTGATAAAATTCATCATAATTTTCTGAAGCCCAGGGACGTTTTGAAGTAGTTGGGTCCTGGTTTTGTGTTTTGGTTGCAGGCCCAAAGTTGGGATATAAAAGCCCAAGTTTTTATGTTGCTTATGTTCAAGCTGAAGGCCCAATGCAGTGGGTTAAAGACCTTTAACAAGGCTGTGGAGGCCCACATCTGGGTTCTCGGGAGAGGTAGGCGCGCTTTTCTAAACCAAGCCGACAGTCTATGCAAAACATGGAAATGGTGCTTATATTATCATCATCTGTCTTTATGTTGATGGTATGATCTATACCAGTTCTACGAAAATTTTGTTTGAATTTAAACAAAAAATGGTCACTGAGTTCGAAATGACAGACATTGGGCAGCTAACAAACTTTCTGGGACTAGAAGTACAGCAAATATCAGATGGCATTTACTTGTCTCAAAAGAAATATGCTAAGGATTTATTGAACAGGTTTGGAATGGCTTCATGCAGGTGTAGCCGTTACAATCCCGCATAGAGTCAGTCAAATAAGTTAGTGAATCTTTTGTGGTCATTTTGGATAATACGGATTGTTAGTAGAAGGTTGTTAGGAGTGTATGTTTGAGTTTGCTGCAACCTGCACTATATAAGCTGGTTCTCGGTTATTAATAAAATACTTTGCAATTGCCTCGAATGCCTCTCTTTTACCAACAACTCCTAATATGAATCAAGGTGAAGTTTTTATAATTTATATCCATTCTATCTAAATCTGTTTTAAAATAGAGCTTATATGCATGCTTGCATTCACTTTAGGTCTCATAATATGCCATATAATAAATTAGTATTTAAATGGATACTAATAGTATCAATTACGGCGATGCTTTTTAATTTATTAACATTTTTCTGAACTAGCTTTTTTGACGTCGCGCGTTGCGCCGAAGCCGAGCAAATGATAATGTAAAATAAACGTGATTTGAAAATAAAGCATGTTGTTTAGAAAGTCAAACCATTAGAACGGTTTAGTTCATCATTCTACCGTTTTACGATACCAAAAAAACATTTTATTTTAAATACAACTTTATTTTTAACAAAACTTATAACGGAATGTCGAGGGAAAAATCAAGCACAACTACGTTCTTAAGTTTTTAGAAAAAAAGTTATAAACGTAAATTATTAAAAAAATATCCAATTATTTGATAAAAATATATGTTCTAAAAAAAGAAAAAAATAATTATTAAAAATGGTAAAGGAAATATATGGTTTAAAAAGGAAAAATATATGGTTTAAAAAAGGAAAAATAAAATAAAATGTGTTATTAAAAGTAAATATAATAATTAAACAATTATAATATATTAAATAAAAAATAATAAAAAGCTATATATTATTTTAAAAATAAAATTACTATTCATCATCCCTCGTTAACTATATATATATATATAATGTTATGAAAAGCATGTTATCCATCGGGATATCAAGGATAACAAGCCGGAGAACTTGTTGCTAAATAGTATGGCAGAATTTTTGGTTATTTAAAAGAACTTGGGATTGTATGAGTTGAATAATTGCATTTTATGGTCTTTAAGTGGAAGTCACAACTTGAATACTGGTTTAAAATAGTGCGTCTGAGGCGTGAGGCCTCTGAAGTCTGAAGTGTTGACACAAAAGTGTTGTGTTTTCCATTGTATCGCGAATTTGGTTTTGGTTATGGCTCAAAACCGAACCGCCCCATACATAGCTCTAAACTCACCAACCTAAATGATATGTTTCCCGCCGCATCGCGCGGGTAAACGACTAGTATATATACATAAATATATTATATAGTTTAAGCAATATTTCTAAATTAATTCTTTCAAAAAAAATATTGTTGAAATGTTGTCCAAAAATAAAAATAATTATACATATGTATCTATTTTATAAAAATTAGCCGAAGTTGATAGGTTTCGTTTTATAGAATTTACACGTTTCGTTTTACGGAATTTTATGAAAAACGGGCAGAGTTTCCTCTGTTTTTGGACGATCCCGACATTGTAAGTTGTCGATATATTTGTCAAAATTCAACTAGTAACAATAATATGTATAAAATTTCACATCAAATAGTTAAAATATAAATGAACGTCAAGTGTATCGGTTCGAAGTTGATTAGTATAAAGCTATATAAACGAAATGCTATAAAATAAACATGTCGTAAATGCTTTACCAAATTTCGCGAGTAACCCGTTAGTTCGACAGTTGACCGGGCTCGACCCGTTGACTGACTTTGACCGAACAGAAACGAACAGACCCGCTCCAATACTGAATCAAACTGTGCTTAACCCGAACAGGTTCTGATCGAACGGACCCGGATCTGAGGTTGACTGAAACGAAACCCGAATAACTGCGAACCTTGGAGTGACCCGAAACAACTCCCGGTTGCCGAACTGAAATCATCTAAACCAACACCCAAACCGAACCCAATCCCGTAACTTAGTCGGAGCTGAAAAAGAAAAGGAATCAAAACTGACTAGGATTTAAATCGAGTAATATCAAAGCAGAGCCTGGACTCGAAACTAACCTGAACCGAGAACAACACGACCAGAGAACCAAGACTAACCGGACCACTGCCGCCGTCAGCGGCGCTGTTGCCGCCGCCGTTTCTCCCTTTCGTCTCTCTCTCTCTCTCTCTCTTCGCTAGCTCTCTCTCTCATCTCGATCTCCCTCTCTCTGTTTCGCGGCGTCGCTGTCGTACGTCGCCTTGGTGGTGGCCGGCCGTCAACTCGAAGAAGAACAGGGGGGTCGTGATGCAGGTTGCTATGAGATTTGTTTGGAGGTGAAGAATATATAGGGGTTTTGTGTATTGATTGTTCATATGTTGCAGACAAAGGGTTGGGAGGGAAATGAGGTGGGGTGTCGGCTGAATGAAAAATGAGGGAGGTGGCTGCTCCTTTTTGTTTAGAATTAGGGTTTAAAGATATCTTATAAGGGTAGGTTAATTAGTGAATTTGCACAAATGGTCCTCAAGGTTTAACTAACTAATTTATTTATCATACTCATATATATATTTTTAAAGAAAGTTAACTTTATAATACAAACTAACTAGGTTAGTTTACTCCCTTAAAATCTAACGAGTCAATCTAGATTATTATAAAATAAACTTTTAAGTAGCAAAATTAATTAATTTAATTAATTTAAACAATGGGTAAATAGCCATATTTATAATGAGTTGAATTAAAGATAAAGATTTTTCGACGATTAATTAATCGAATTAACAAAATGATGGATACTAGGATACAAAGTTTCTAAATATAGGAATATAAACAATGGTTTCTAAATATGGAAAGTTATGAAAACGCGGGGCGTTACAGCACTGGTCGTGGCAGAACTGCCCAGTTGCCTGGCAAGGTCAGTATACTAGGGGAGATCATGGACATCCGACTATTATTCTAGAGGTTGTTGCGTCACAGGATCTCTGGATCTGGCATGCTTTTTTTGGTCTGCCTGGTTCGCTCAATGACCTTAACATCATATACCAGTCACAGATATTTGACGATGTAGTGGCGGGAACAGGTCCAGACACAAGTTTTACGGTTTCGGGGGTGGAATACAGGCGAGGTTACTACCTAGCCGATGGAATATACCCAACGTACTAGACAATCGTTAAAACTATTACGCACCCGACAGACGAAAAAAGAAAAAAAATTGCGAAGTATCAAGAGGGTGCGAGAAAAGATATTGAACGGGCTTTTGGTGTTCTACAAAAAAAATGACAAATCATTGAACATCCAACACGTTCGGCTACACCAAAGAGGTTACGACACATTATGTACGCTTGTATCATCCTTCATAACATGATCATTGAAGACGAATGTAGAGCGATATGCTAGTACGACGAAAACGCGTCTACTAGAAATTCTGTTCCAGTTTGTGCGGAACAACAAGATTTGAACATGTTCGCTCTACGTAACAAGTACACACATCATAACCTACAAGCGGACTTGGTGGAGCACATTTGGAACAACGCTCAAAACGAACCCAACAACGACATGGAGGACAAAGACTAGTAGCTTATTTTAATATATTAGGATTTTTTTAAGTTTATGTTTTTTTTAAGTTTTTTTTTTTTAAGTTTATTTAGTCTATTTTTTTTAAGTTTATGTTTTTGTTTTAAGCTTATGTAATGTTTTTTAATATTAATGAAAATATTTTGTTAAATGTTAAAAAAAAGTAGAAAATAAAAAAAAATAAAAAAACATAAAAGTGGTGGGGTAGGATTATCTAGGACCATCCTCCCATACCCTCTAGTTTTGTGGGATAGACCATCCTTGGGAGGACTATGATGTGGCGCCTACGTGGCGGATCATCCTCCAAGGGATGACCATCACCATACCCTCTAGCCTAACCAAGTGATACCTCTAACCGTAGATCTATTTTTAATCAATAGATAAGCTAACGCCTTTATATTCTTCACAGTTTTGGCTATTTAAGCCTACTTGTTTCGGAATACGTTCTTGTTTCTTGCCTTCCATATACACCAACAGGTCGTGTAGATAATGCCTCGAATAATTGTACTCTTTCGCTGCTCCATCCGAGTGAAGTTGTGAGCCGAAATCAAGCCCCGAATAGAAAAGGGGTAAATCGTTTGAATACCGCACCATCTAGACACCCTCTGCCATATAACCGTTGCGAAATGACAAGTAGATAAATGTTCGCTCAATTCGTCTTCATCTGCAAACAGTCTGCAGCTCGCGGACCCGACGTTTAATCGCCTTATATTAACACCATCAGAGTAGGAATGCGACCCATTTCCGCTCTCCACATAAAGATATTGACCTTTCTAGGAACCCAAGCATTCCAATCACTAACAAAAACGCATAATATAAAAAAGCTATTATCCACATAAAGATATTGACCTTTTTAGGAACCCAAGCATTCCAATCACTAACAAAAACGCATAATATAAAAAAGCTATTATTTTAAAATGATGATAAGCAAATAAACTTGAATTATAAAGGAGTGTTACATGTTTGTTATGATTATAAACATAATGTAACACATGATACAAAGAAAAATGAATTAAAATATAACGCCAATGACTCATAATCAATATGTATATAGATCTTATGTTGATAATCATGACTTGTCTTACAAATTCGGATATTCTTAAAGTGTAAGTAGAACTAGTTGCAACCCTCCTACACGTCCATAAATTTATTCCAAGGGGTTCACTTTGTTAAATGTTCCAAATTTACATGTTCGAACATAAAAATTTCGGGTCGGTTCAACGGTTCGGGTCGGGTAAGGTTCATCACATAAGCAACCTGTATTTTTTTTATTACTAGTAGGGTGCCCGCACGATGCGGCGGGGGCGACACTTTGGATTGCGGCACTCGTTGCTGGTAGTTTTCTTATTTGTATATGATAACATTATTGTGGTGGATATATGTCATAAGTGTTACACATGAGAGGCTAACACCTATAATGTCTTGCAATGTTCGATCAACTGCCTCTATCGCCATCGATACCTCATCCCATATAATTAACTTGGAGGACCTAATTAGTTGACTTATAATTCCTAAAATTTTGGGACATAGTTTACTATTTATCTACTAAATATCGTAAATTAGTATTAAATAAATATCGTAAATTAGTATTAAATTATTCCTAAAATTTTGGGATATAGTTTACTATCTATCTACTAATATCGTAAATTAGTATTAAATAATTCCTAAAATTTTGGAACATAGTTTATCTTCTATCTACTAAATATCAAAGTTTTGTTTTGTTATAAAAATTAATAATAAATAAAGTATAGAAAAACTGTTTTAAACATGTAAAGATTCGTTTGTTAATAAAAAATACTAAACAAATGACAAAAGTATATTAGTTCAATCGAGATGTAAATTATAAGTGCAATAAAATAACACAAAACATAAACTTCAAATATAAAATAAACTTTATTATTAATGGGATAGTCTAGATCAAACAAAAACAACTGAAAATGAAAAAAAAAACATAAAAACACTTGATATATTTCATCTAATTTCTCTTTTTTTATCCGTTTTTCTTGTTTGTGCTCGAATCAGTAGTATCATCTAATTCATCTTCTTTCTCATCGTCCTCAGAATCATCTAAATTTATAACCTCAACCCATTTCCATTCAGAGAGTATCTTAGATCTTTTCTTTTGATTCTCATACTTCCGATCCTTAAAAAACAAAAATTTAATAAAAAAGTTAAAAAATGATTAAATAAATTTTATAAAAAAACAAATATTGAATAAAAAATTTAAAAAAGATTAAATAAATTGACGTTGAAGATTAGACTTTTATTGACTGAACATTGCACCATAAGAAATAATTTCAACACTATTATCACCATCATCCGACAATAAAACACCAAATAATAACATAACGAACTTGTTAATATGAAAGATTATAAGCGAAAATATTACTTAAAAACTAATAAAAGCTTGTTCGACAACTGGGGTGTTTAAATTGGTGTGTTGAATCTGAAAAATCAAATAAGTTAGTATTCACGTAAAAGTAAATAAAAGAAAACAATTATTCATTATTGCGATATAACAAAACTTATCATAGAACCGACCTCAGATTTTTCAATATCGCATGCTTGTTTTTTCGCATCAAGTGAATTCAGAACTGGCTCCATATTTTAAATCTGTTTAGCAATAGAAATGTAGAATTGTGAGTGTTTGCTATGTATTTATAGTAGTCCATTAAGGTTTAGTTTTAGATTGGTCATCCACTTATTTAGGAAGTTTGTTGTGAGTTTTAAGTTTTTAAAATAAGATGCACATATCCTGTTTAGTTTGTTGTGGCATGTTTAATAGGAAGTTTGTTGTGAGTATTATCTATACTATATTAAACATGTCACAACAAACTGACTCTGTACAAGTAAAATTAGGGAATATTTTAGTTTATTAATGTCGTTCAAAACAAAAAACTTGGGTAAAAAACAAATGTTAATGCACAGTAGCTAGGTAATGGTCAAAGCTGGCTTGGGTAAAAAACAAATGTTGGCTTTAATCAATTGTACATTTACGCATCGGCTATTTGTACTTTATGAACACACGGCGAAACTAAAAAAGACAACTATCGAAACGTTTAAAAAAATGTGCCGATCGTCATGGTACTTTCGGATTTTTTTTAAAACATTACGGGTTGTAAGATATCGCAGGAATACATTAAAGAATTAAAGAGGAGGGGAAGTGTAACTAATTACCCATAATTATGTTAAATGTCAAGGATTTAAATGTAATAGATTGAGGGACTAAAAAATAATTATGGTTTAAAAGACCACTTTACTCTCATTCTAGGGGTTTATTTATAAATAATGGGGGAATAAGTTCTTAACTTTTGGGAATCCTTCCCTCATGTATTATAATATAGTATAGATAAACAAAGATCAAGCACATGTACCGATCATCTAACAATTGTGCATAATGCCTGGCTAATTTATTTTCTTCATACCATCATGCGAACACACCTGCACACTTGCAATTGTGTAAGGTTGAATGATCTGGTCATGAACAAGCAGCCTATGCTAATGCACTATTGTACAACATTGTTAAGCATCAACAATACCAATAGGTTATTTTACTCATAACAAGTAAAATGACCAGAATCATTTTCTTGTTACATGCAAGACCTGGTTTGTCTCAATGCCTTTGACTGTAGGAATGGCAATGGGCTCTTGTTACATGCAAGACCTGGTTTGTCTCAATGCCTTTGACTGTTGGAATGGCAATGGGCCGGGCTTGGGCCGGGTATTGGTAATCCAAGTCCCGTACCCGGTTGTAATTCTTTGTCCCAAACCCGGCCCGTTACCCGTCGGGTATCAGGCATTTGGGACAAATGTGCAATTTTTACTTTGATGTTTATATAATTTACTATTTTAATGACTATAACAAATGAAAATATGATTAATAACTAACATATCATATTCAGACCACAAATACTAAATTAAATTAAAACGATTACTTAATTAAGTAATTGTATCAGGACCACCTAATTGCATAAAACATCCATATAATAAAAGGTGATAGCTTCCATATCCAATATACATGTTTAAAAATAAGTTATATGTTCACTAAACACTTGCCAAATACATACCCACATATGACTATAGAGAAGGTAATAAGTACATGTACTAAGTTTATATATATGGAAATCTACAATATGATAGTTTTGGGTATTATTCGGGTAAATGGGCCGGGTATCGGGCGGGTATCACTAAATCCCATACCCGTACCCGAATTTTTTCTATTTTTAAGCCCGTACCCGGCCCATACCCATTGGGCTTCGGGTATACCCAGCCCATATGTTTCGGGTATACCCATCGGGCTTGGGCTTTTTTGCCATCCCTATTTGACTGTTATGATAAGTTTTTGTGCCTTTGCCAGTTTAATTTCAAAAATCGACCAGCATAAGTTTATAACTTATGTATTTTTAACAATACATTAATTCTTTTTCACGTCAAGTTTTCTATGCATTATTAGTAAGATACTGCAATATATATAACTGTTTCTTTTGAACATTAAGCAACAAGTGTATAAGCACTCACAAATTTGATAAATAAAAACTTAGGAAGAAACAGACAAATTCCTATCAAAATTAGCAAAATAATAAAGATTCATAGGTGGATGCAATAAGCAACAAAAAGCTAAATTTGTTATTCCTTGAACAAGTTTTAGAATATGAATTATTTTGATATGGAATGCTACATCAAATTGAATGTCAAAATCAACAATTTATTACCTAGAAATTAAATTGAATGCCTAAACAAACATGTAAATCGACAAATTGAAAGATAAAATCAACAACTTATACTCTTATAGGGTTTAAACGAACCTGGAGGAGTGAAGGGCGATAAATTACGAACCGAACAGGTTCCTGGAAACCCCCTAAATGGCTATAGTCCGCCTCTGCTCCTACGAGACTATGACAAGTCAAAAGGTCGAGCTGATTGAGCATAACTCATCGAATAAGAGTATAACTTAAAGTTAAAAGAGTCGGTAGCTAGTTCAAAGTAGTGAGCCAACATTAACGACTACTAGCTAAGTAAATATTTCTATTAAACTCATAAAGACAGCTTTCAATCAGAAAAACTTTTATGTCAACTACTTTCACAATAGAATTGGTTGACAAAACTTTCACTTTGCTCCACCATTATTACAAAGATTTGGTTTCCAACCTCACTGATCACTCTCTAGTTATAAGACTTACGGGATGGGCTCTATTCGGTGGCCAGGCATGGAGATTTTTAAACCCCTACTGCAAACAAAACTTGCTCTTGGTAGAGAAATACAAGAAAATGGGAATACCATTTTGGATACATGCACATCTTATAATCATTTTAGAGCATTTCAATTGCTGTGTAGTTTTTGGGATGAAGTTGTGCTAGCCAAGTTGACCAAGCGTAATATGAACACCCTCCTGCACCTAGCTGTTGTTTGTACGTGTGTTTAGACTGTGAAGTATTTGCTTCAGAAATTTCATATCAAAATAAAAGGACACGTCGTCAATAAACAAGGGTTCATAGCTTTGGATATTCTTTATCGTTGTCTACAAAATTTCAAGGAATCAGCAATCCGAACTTTACTAATGGAAGCCAGTTTTTTGAAAGCTCAAGATGTTTTCAAATATCTGATTCGTCACACAATGATTTAAGCAGTCTTGAGAGTTGGCTAAAAGAAGTTTTGTCAACGGCATGGAACTGGTATTAAACGACTACACCAACTCGTTAGAGACACAACGTTTGATTCTGAAATTGCTCAATAGTCAATACCTTTGTTATCCTGCACATTGGTATTATTGGAATTGGTGCTAATGCTAATCGTGCATCCAGCGACATTACCACTACGAATCCATATTTCCTTTGGCCCAAAGGGCAGTGAATGAACATGTGTTTCTGTTCCGTTGGAGCATGGCCGGCATAAAACAAGCCTACCTAGAATTAAGATAATCACAGGTCAAATGTGTAGAATTAAGATGCTTACTAATGATGATTTCGAATTTCCGATCAATATGTGCATAATGCACCAAGAATTACATATAAACTGGGAACAGATTTTACCTTTCTAGGGGTAAAAATGCATATCTAAAATCTCTCTCAAATTGACAACTTCACTACTTTCTTTTCAAAATTACTAGTTTTATACAAAATTACTAGTTTTATACAAGATTTTCAAAATTACTAGTTAAATTCGATCAAACTTTTGTAATAAGCGATCAAGAAAAAAGTTACAATAAATCAATTTGAGGCTCAGATCTGTAAACAATCGAACAGAGAGGATAAATCCGCCATGGCTGCATGCTTACCGGTTGCCATGTGAAACCACATCACCATCCGGATTGCCCCGCCAAGATGCGGATAATCTCATCTTTGCTCGATTTCACTCGACACATTGAAACTCAATCATCACAGCCTCTTAAAATTGAAATGGAGCAACTTAATCCACGAATTCTTATACCAAAGGAGCATCCGTGTAATTAACAACAACAACAATAACAATAATAATAAGTTTGGCAGCAGCAGCAGCAACAGACATAACTGTTTTTAAATAGATGCAAGGGTTGTTGATTCATGAGTATGATGGGATTTACTGAGTATGATGATGATGATGATGATGTTGTTGATTCAAACCAAGTTGACTTTGATCAAAAGCTTGTAAAAAAATTAGTGAAAAAAATTAATTTGATGGGATAAATTAATTTGAGGCTCAGATCAATAAACAATCGAACAGAGAGGATTAATCCGCCATGGCTGCATACATACCACCGGTTGCCATGTGAAACCACAAACTCATTCAGTCTTTTACATAACCATCCGGGTTGCCCTGCCAAGATGCGGATAATCGCATCTTTGCTCGATCTCACTCAGACACATTGAAATTCATCATCATAGCCTCTTAAGGGACATATGGACTCAGAATCCAGCATCCTGTAATTTACTCAATAATAGTAATCTATACTACTTTATTAAGCAAACTTATCGGACAATAATGTAATATCCATCTATTTATAAGATGACATACCAGAAGCCTCAATAATAATAATAACAATAACAGTGATCCAAATTTGCCGTTCAAAAAATAATAATAACAATACCAATAACAACTTAACAAGATCATCAAAAGGGCAATTGGTCTAGTCGAAGTTCTCATTAGGTCGTGGGTTCGAGTCCCACGCTATGGAACTGGCAGTGAAATTGGATTGCTGTTAAAAAATGAAGGGTTGTTGATTTATGGAAAAAAATCATTGGCTTCAAAGAACAATGTTTGACTTCAAAAAGTCAAAATTGGACTTTGACAGAAGAGGGCAACCACCCTTAAACACCTTCTCCTCTTAAGTAGCCTCATTCCGTCTGAGTGAATATAAAGTTTTTTTTTTTTGGCTCAGATCTGCAGATAGGAAACCGGATAAAGTGGATGGGGCTCCGACATGGCTGCATCACAATCCGGGTTGCCCCGCCAAGATACGGGCCCACTTTCACACAACATCCGGTATCTTATTATTATTATGCTCGGAAATATAATTATATGCAGAACGAGATCCTCATCGCCTACAGAGATTCAGATGTATAGATAGATAGATAGATACTTATCTAGAGAGAGAGAGAGAGAGAGAGAGAGAGAGAGAGAGAGTAACATATGAGAGCATTCACATCCCGTCATCCATCTTCATCTTCAAAATTTTGGAGATGTTATTTGTAGTTGTTGATTATTGGGGAACGAAATCATGGGCTCAACAAGATCCGAAAGCAGATGATGTTGTGGCAAGAGAGGTGACAACCGCCTCTATCGCCGGAGCCTCTTTCAATTTTCCGAGCATATCGCCCCCATTTGGGTGTAATCGACGGTGGTGATTTGGTTTTATAGTGGTAGCAGGTCGTCTGCTCCAACATTTAGGGACAGGGTTATATGGGCTTTGTCATTTTTTCTTTGAAGTACAAATGTTTATATGGGCCTATGATGTTTTCAGTTAAACATGACGATTTGTGAAAAACCAGTCACTACGTTAGTTATAGAGCGGTTTATTCGATAAAAATAAGCCTGTTTCTCGTTTAGGTTCAACGTGCCTTAGTCGGTCTAATTTGGTTTTGACTTTTGATAACAATCCATGACACTTTGTGTTTTTCGATTTAGTGTATGACCACACATCATATTTAAACTTTTATGTTTCAACTTCACACCACTTATTCAGTTGCAGCTAGAGCGGGCATTTCAAGCGATTAATTTTTCGTTAATCAGTAATTGAGTAATTTTTCGTTAATCAGTCCATTAATCGCTAGTCGGGCCTAGTCGGCTGACAAAAAATCGGCGATTCCGGTCAGATTCTAGCAAAAAACCTGTATATTCTGACCAAAACCCCTAAATTTCGGCCAATTTCCAACCAAACCATATGAATTCCAACAATTAATCTTATATACTGAAAAAAATGAACGGAGTAAGAATTAAAACTTAGCTAACTTAAAATATTTACCTATAAAAATGAGTATATGTATATATAAAACTGAAAATTACATATAAAAACCCCAATCCGATTAATCCCGAGTAATCCCGAGTAGTCGCTAGTCCCCACCTCACCAACCGACTAGCGGCTAGCGAGTTCTCCAACCTTGGCAGTGTTGTAAAAATCGTGACTAGTCGCCGACTAGTCGGCGATTAATCGCTAGTCGGCCAGTAACTGAGTAATTTTTTGTTAATCAATCCATTAATCGCTAGTCGGGTCTAGTTGGCCGGCCAAAAATCGGCGATTCCTGTCAAATTCTAGCAAAAAAACCTATATGTTCCGGCCAAAAACTCTAAATTCCGGCCAATTTCCAACCAAACCATGTGAATTCCAACAATTAATCTTGTATACTGAAAAAATGAGCTGAGTAAAAGTTAAAATCTAACTACTTGAAATATTTACCTATAAAAATGTGTATATGTATACATAAAACTGAAAACTACATTGTCACACCCCAACCGATGGCGGAATCATCGGGGCATGGCACTAAGCGAAACAGATTGTCCAGAAGTTTCCATAACAATTATCAAAACCATTCAATTTAACTAATACGTCCCATACCGTATCTCAAACAGTATAATAATTATTACAGACAAAGACTAGGCAATTACTCTGTTCCGACAACTCAGATTTTAACATAAATAGTTTATTTCTTGGTTTCTAGGACCTCCTTTCCTAGCTTCAATTTCATCACAGCACAGAGAGCATCCTAGACCTTTCCTAGCCTCAAGTTCACAGCATGCTAAACATGTAAACTCCCTAAGCACCTGTCACATACGTTAAAATAAAGTCAATACATAAAATGTAAAGGTGAGCATACAAGTTTCATAATAGCATATAGAGTTCGAATTCGTTTACGCATAACCAGCACGTACACATAGTGAAATGAAGCACGTTAGTTATCGACATAGATCCATCGATACCAATGACTGCGGGTTGACTGCCCGAGGCAGTTCGCAATACATGATTACCACCGTAATCCATGCAAGTAAAAGATCCTTAACAACCCCCGTGTGAACGGGTGCTGAGTCCAAACTATAGTATTATCGTTGCTAAGGCAGGTAGACATCATTCCATGTGTAAACATAACAAACAAGCATTCATGAGCCACGTATAACATGCATTAACGGTTAGCGTTCAAATAGTATTTGAGTAGTGTGATTGTTGTAGTTTGAATATTCGTAACGTATGTAACACCCAAAAGTGCTTAAAGCAAAAAGGGATCGAGTATACTCACAACGATTTAATGGATTGAAGGGAGCGCTTAGCGAGTACGGTTAGCCTGAATAGATTTGGTAGCATAACGATAAGTGAAACGTAAAACGGGAAACAAGTGTAGGTGAGTCGGACAGTTGGTCGATCGGACGATAGTTCGATCGAACGGCTGACCGTTCGGTTGTTCGGTCTGCTGTCCGATCGATCGGTAGGCCGATCGGATGGCTGCTCGAGTGGATTGTTTCTTCCTTTGAGAAGGATGTGTTTGTGTATGATGGCTTGACTTTTGAAGTTTTCGTTGTAACATTTGAAAACATTGAAGTACCTTTACCTTTCAGGTCGGGCGATCGGACGGCTGTTCGATCGGCCGGCAATCCGATCGGCTGTAATTTGGTGACTACATAAACTTAATCACTGTAATTATAATATTGAAAATAAACATGCTTTTCAAATCAAATTTGATAAAAAGAGAATGACTCACATTATCAGCATGCAGATTCATACGGGCAAAGTTTTAGTCTACAGATAAGCTTTAATAGATTGCAGATTCCTACAGGCAGAGCTTAGCCTATTGATTTAGCCTTGTAACCTAGTGCACACGAACTAGATAGGTAACTAATACAGCTTTTACGATAACTCACGAGATTAAAACCCTCACAACGAATGACAAAGTGCAATCACTTAAACATCCATCGGATTCACAACGAATGACAGAGTATTCCCCGATTTCGGGTGGTACTCAAACATCCTGTCGGAACCACGATTAATGACAAAGGATAGCGCTTAAACATCCATCGAATAGTTTCTATCAATCGGACATTGAATCGTAGCAGTGATCGAGTTAATACCCGTCATCGTAGCAGCACCCCGCTATTCTAATTAGTGATTTTGTGACTGTTTCTATTATAACTCATCGCACAAATCGAATTTGAACGTCGTAATGAAACCAGAAATCAAGTGCCAACGTCCTCTATTTATACCCGAATTTTTGACAAGCTTGCGCACCGCAAGACTAATCCCCTTACGGTGCGCAAGGGACACAAATCAGTCATAGGGTTGCCACGTTTGGGACTAGGCCTGCTGAGTTGATGAATTTCATTAATTCGATTTTGACAGCGCATAATTTGGATAATCGTAACTAGGAAATACCCCCCTGAGTTTTAGGGGCCCTGATCCTGATTCTGATTGTTCTGAAAATTTTAGTGTTTGTGCAGAATCACTTGAGTGTCTTAATTAGGGTTTCCTATTGGATGAAATAATAAAATAAATAGGACTTTTAATGAGGGTTGTTACATTCTCCCCACCTTAATAAAAATCTCGTCCTCGAGATTTACTGGAATAAGTAGGAATACTTTTTCTTCATCTCAGATTCCAGCTCCCAAGTGTATTTGGGTTATGATATTTCTTTTAGACTTATGTCACCTTTTAGTTAAAAATAATATTAAGGTAGATGACACAAAATTTAAAATATCGAATTTTGTGAATACAAGTTATATCTTAAGTAGGATTCAATGGTTCAACTGAATTAGTTCAAGAAATTGATGACAACCGAATGAAATGAAATGATATAATTTCCAAAGTGACTAGGTTCAAGCCAAAAGATAGATATTTAAAATGAATGTGAAGGACTTTTAAAATCAATAAAATTCTTTGTAAAAAGGAAGCTTACTTTGATTGGCAACTGAGGAAGACTTAGAATTGACAGGTTCCAAATGAAATAAAAGCATGAAAAATGATTTGTCAAATATTTATGATATTAGAAAATCAAAGTGTTGAGAGGAGTAAATTGCAAAGATACACAAAAAGACAATAGAGTTAGTGTATCATCGTTTAACGTTCCAAGTTGTTTTAATTGCGAAACAATGTGATAGTATACTATTAGTAGTAACTATATTTTTCATACTATATCCTAGAGATTGAAATAAGAACAAGTTGTTTTGTCATGACCAACTATTATATTATATTTTGTAAAGCAAATGTAATATATTATTTGTGTCCATATCTGAATCGTATCTTATATATCAAATATAAATACTATGTAATATATATTTATTTGTTACATATTTTTACTATATGTAAATGGTTACCAAAAATAAATTTTAGTATTTTACTATACTAAAAATAACTTATATTTACTATGTAATATATATTGCAAGGAAGTTATTACATTACAAAATATTTTAGTATTATTATTTTGTAAAAGAATTCACTATTGTTAAATAAAAGTTGTAAATAGAGATGTAAAAATATTTATTGTACAAAAGTATTTGTAAAATATTTTGTAAATATATATAACACTTAATGGTCCGATTCTATGTGATTACTTATTTTCATTTTGAAATCATATAACGTTGTGAATGTATTTACAAATATTAAAAACGGAGAGTATTCTTATAATGTTTCCTTAAACCAACTTAGTTGATGACTACCATATTATTCTTATATGGTCATTTTCTTGCCAAAGCGTTACATAGTTACTACAAAATATGTGATACTTTAATTTATTAAATATCTTTTCCTTTTATGTTATCCTAAAGTAAAATCAAAATCCGTGGTAATTTCGACAAAATAATGATATATGTTTTATTAATATGTTGATCCAAATATCCTAGAATTCATGATCATTATTTTAAAATTAAATATGTTTAACTATAAGATTTTACAATAATATATTTTAAATCATAAAAGTAAAATAGTAAATGTTTATTTTAATATCAAGCATGCTTAAATATTGGCTTGAGTAAAATATATATTAAAATGCATATATTTATAAAAGTATTGTAGAATATTTAAACAAGATGAATAATTAAATATAAGTATAAATGTCTTGTTCATGAATACTTAGACAGTTATTTAGATAATTTTATTCGTTTCTCTAATTCTTGTATTGTTTTATGAAAATATGTCTTCTCCTTATAGTACAAAGTATATATATTTTTATATATAAAATTAAAATTTATTTAATAAGTATGATGACTTAATTTATATATATTAACTAGTCATTATCATGGTTGGATATTGGTTAGTGCTGCCTTGTTTAAACATAGGTGGCCAGTCCATGAATAACTAAGGCTAGGCTATTCAATATCTGCCCCTGACAATAACCCTAGTATTTTTAAAAATAACACTACTCCTATTAATATTTTATTAAAAATAAATATTAATTATCAATAATAAATAACTAAACATAAACTTAAATGAGAGTATACTTCAAACAAAATAGAATATAAATTCTTCATTTCATTGGTTTTAACAAAATATAGTAATAATATTTTGTAAATTAGGTAATCACTTATGTAAGTTTCCATAATAAATTTTATATAATGTTTTTCGATTGAAGATGTTAAAACAATAATTATCACGAAAGGCTCGATTGATGTTGTAAGAATCATTTAAGAGATACACTGAAATATGACAAAAAATTGTGTATCATTATCTTAACACACAATTTGTGTTAAGATGGCTTTTATAAATATATAAATAATTAAATTCGTATATGATATATATAAACGAAATTAGTGCAAGCTTTAAATTTTGTGAAAACGTTAATACAAGGTGATCGTGATCAAAGAAATGATTCAATGGAGTTGAAGACTTAAACAAGCCTATTATGGTTCAAAACAAATGAAGTGTTTGTTGGGACTTATTTGAATATGATAGCTTCCATCCACCATATGGGATCTTGAAATGAATATGTAATGTGAGTAAGTCAAATAATTTGAATTTTAAACAAAACAAGTTTTAATAAGAAAGTTCGGACATGGTTACTATAGAAACTATGTATGCCAAAGAAAATTAAAATTTTCAAGAAATTTATTGACTCGATATTAAGGAGTTATTGTTTTGCAATAATGCGGTTCACAGTACAGAAAGCGGAATGATATTTGAGTTTGGATAAAATAACAAATCGGAATGAAATCCTCCTGTGGTCTTGATAAATCAAATGAATCACATGCGCAACAAACAGTGCATGTGTAATGTGTGAATTTTATCAAGAAATGAAATAGATCAATATTTGCTACTATAAAAGAAATCCTTATAGTATGATGACCATTAAAGGAAGTAAAAACACGAAAGTCAACTTATTATATGTAGAAGTCAGAATTTCAACGAAAGAAATATAAGAACTTTATCTGGGATTTCGGGTGATAACCGTTGTTAAGTGACATTACCAAGGAATGTCGAATGAAATGAAATGAATTAGGGAATTTGCAAAGGTATGTGACTCCTTTTGCAGTGATAATAATTATGACTCTGATTAGACTGTGCACTGATGGTTGTAAAATATGGTTCCAACGTACCTTAGCGATATTCATGTCGTTTATAGGATTACTTAGCAAAGTGCTACTTTTAATTATTCTACTGACGGAATTAGCATTGGTGTTATCATGCCTAATTTATATTTTTTTTCAAAGGTCTTGCCTTGAAAGCTATGTGTGATATACTTTGATGTCTACGGTCATAGATTTTTAAGTTTCATGTGTTTTCTTGTGCACTAGCAAAACTTTACATGCTTCTTACTTGCGTTAATAGTCTATGGTAACGCTTTGGAAATTCTTATACTTTTGATGGTGTCCCAACTTAAAGGGTTTCCATTGTTAATATATTTTCACACGAGTTACGAGGTAGATGATCAAACGAAATAATGTTTGATATCGGAAAAGAGATTCTTAATAAAGAAATCTAGACACAGATGCTTGTGCTTTATTCCAAATTATCTTTAGGAATTTCTTATAGATATATATATCTATATAATCATATATTTCACATGCTGAAATAAACATGCCATCTATCAGGTCAATGTATTTAACAGATTGATATTAAAAAAAAAACCAATCAGATATCTGATCATGATACTATTTAGGGAAATCTTGTCACTTGTTTGACATATTATATACCTCGTCTTATCCAGTTCGCGCCGGAGCGGTAACCTCAGTATATCCGGACAAACTGGAGAGTCTGCTATACCATACCCAGTCTTGCCGGAGAAAATTTTCTATTTCCCATAAATAGTATCTTTTCAAAAGTGCCTCTGTTATTTAGAGTTTTTTTTATCCAGAATCAAGGAAACTTGTATTTCTCGTAACATATCTTATTCTAGACCAATTAATATCAATAAGTAATAATTAATATTAATTTTTGTTTATTTATCATATCTTGCAATATTCTAATTACCATTCTTATGGTATACAAAAACCCATCACAATTTATTTACACAAGTACTTAGCTTATCTCGAAGCTGTTACTAAGGCATCTTTTCTTAAGTTCAAGTCTAAATGCTATCATGTGTGCTACCAGTTAATAGGAATCTCCTAACTCTTTTATACAAACTTAGGTATTATTGTCACAACACCTAAAGGCTTAAATTAGTGGCTCTGATACCACCTTCTGTCATGACCCCCGACCCACCCTGGACGGAATCGGGAGTCGCGAACAGCCCAGTGGTACCGGTGATTATTTTAAAAATATTGCAGCGGAAATTTCATCAGGATCGTGAGTTAGGAAAAATATCAGAGTTTAGAAACACCGGATTTTATTTATTAAATAGATGGAATAATCCATGTTTTACAAAGGTAGCTTTAATAAAGATAAATTTAATTACATAAAACAATATTTCTTAATTTGATTTAATTAATACAATAAGCCACTTCTTGATGCCTTTTTGTGCCGTATCCATCTTTTACTCCAATCTACTGTAATTACCTGAAACGCGTTTTAAAAAGGTTTTGTCAGCGGGAAATACTGAGTGAGTTCATTCATTTTGCTTAAAACATATTTGTTATAATTTACAGCATTAAGAGTTTTTACATTTGCTTCTTAAAGATTGGCAAAGACTTAATCACTGCAAATTATAACTAGAAAACAGTGTTATAAATTACAGTATTAAGAGAGATTACAATGTTTATTTCAACCAACTACCCACAGTATTTGTCACCGACTCGTTTCGGTGACTGTGGTCATATTACTATTGAGTCCGTTCACCCAATAGTAACGAGTATCATTAATTAGGTTCGCCCACCTAAAGTGATAAAAACAGTAATGTGCACAATACCCCACATACCGGCTGTAATTTGGTGACTACATAAACTTAATCACTGTAATTATAATATTGAAAATAAACATGCTTTTGAAATCAAATTTGATAAAAAGAGAATGACTCACATTATCAGCATGCAGATTCATACGGGCAAAGTTTTAGTCTACAGATAAGCTTTAATAGATTGCAGATTCCTACAGGCAGAGCTTAGCCTATTGATTTAGCCTTGTAACCTAGTGCACACGAACTAGGTAGGTAACTAATACAGCTTTTACGATAACTCACGAGATTAAAACCCTCACAACGAATGACAAAGTGCAATCACTTAAACATCCATCGGATTCACAACGAATGACAGAGTATTCCCCGATTTCGGGTGGTACTCAAACATCCTGTCGGAACCACGATTAATGACAAAGGATAGCGCTTAAACATCCATCGGATAGTTTCTATCAATCGGACATTGAATCGTAGCAGCGATCGAGTTAATACCCGTCATCGTAGCAGCACCCCGCTATACTAATTAGTGATTTTGTGACTGTTTCTATTATAACTCATCGCACAAATCGAATTTGAACATCGTAATGAAACCAGAAATCAAGTGCCAACGTCCTCTATTTATAACCGAATTTTTGACAAGCTTGCGCACCGCAAGACTAATCCCCTTACGGTGCGCAAGGGACACAAATCAGTCATAGGGTTGCCACGTTTGGGACTAGGCCTGCTGAGTTGATGAATTTCATTAATTCAATTTTGACAGCGCATAATTTGGATAATCGTAACTAGGAAATACCCCCCCTGAGTTTTAGGGGCCCTGATCCTGATTCTGTTTGTTCTGAAAATTTTAGTGTTTGTGCAGAATCACTTGAGTGTCTTAATTAGGGTTTCCTATTGGATGAAATAATAAAATAAATAGGACTTTTAATGAGGGTTGTTACAGGTAACACGTAAGGCACACACACACGTATAATAATAAGTAAAAAGCTACGTAGCTCGAGTTGCGATTTGATGTCGATTCGATTAGCATAGCTTGACTATTGATTAGTTAACTTTATCGCATTGTTACTTCCTATAGTTCACAGTCGTAGATCGATCGAATAGCGATTAACGTACGTCGATTATTGCAATTAACAACACTTACTCCACATAATACGAATCAAATAAAGAAATCTCTACAAGTCAAGTTGCGCGAAATCGGTCGTTGACTTTGACCTTGACTTTGACTTGTGAAAACACGGGGTGTTACATACATATAAAAAACCCAATTTGATTAATCCCGAGTAGTCGCTAGTCCCCACCTCATCGGCCGACTAGCGACTAGCGAGTTCTGCAACCTTGTTAATTAGTAACAGTGTTATGTTTTTTTAGAAAGAAATAGATTGTTAAGCTATGGTTTTAATTAGTAATATATTGATTTATAAAATATATATTAACATAGAATCGTTTCTCGTTCATTTTATTTATAGTTTGCCCAAAATTACTATTGTATTAGCCTAAATAAGGTTGTATTTATTGTTTTTTGTTTTTAGGTAAATCATTATTTGTAAAGAAACACAAAAATATAAACTTTTTTTAAACAAACGAGCCGGCTCGACAAGCCATGAACTGCCAAGCTGGCTCGGCTCGATTCGATTTTTAAACGAGCGGAGCCTGAGCCAACCCTGGTTTGGCTCGCACGTTTACAACCCTAATAATTGGGAAGAAATTCTAGGGGAGGCTTCAAGGTAATCTCATGTGTGCAAGTAATGTTCAGCAACTAAAATTGCATATAAAAAATCTCTATCATATTGACAGCTTCTCATTTTTTAAAATTCACTAGTTTTATTTGAGAATTTATATACCGGGTGGAGATACAATAGGAAGTTCATTTGGCTAGGAAGGCTAGGAAGTGATCTTGACCATCCATTTAATTAATCAAGGGCTAAGATTAAATGAATGAAATTGAAGCAAAAAAAAGATTAAATGAATGAAATCGTACAAAGCACTAGAATCACTATGCTACTTTCTCTCTCTAGCTTTACTCTTTAAACAACTGCGGGTACTTAGCCTTCATGTCGCTTTCGATTTCCCAAGTGAACTCTGCGCCTCGTTTGCCTTCCCATCGGACCTTCACGATAGGAATGCGAGAGCGTCTGAGTTGCTTGGTATGGCGGTCCATGATTTCGACAGGCTTTTCCACGAAGTGTAATGTTTCGTTCACTTGTCGATCGTCTAGAGAAACGTGTAAGTCATGGTCGGCTAGGCACTTTCGGAGGTTTGACACGTGGAAAGTAGGGTGGACGTTACTGAGCTCCTCCGGTAGTTCGAGTCTGTAGGCGACTTTTCCGATTCTTTCCAGAATCTTAAAAGGTCCAACATATCGAGGCGCGAGCTTTCCCTTCTTGCCGAATCGGACTACACCCTTCCAAGGTGATACCTTTAGGAGTACGTAGTCACCAACGTCAAATTCTCGGGGCTTGCGTTTTCTATCGGCGTAACTTTTCTGTCGATCCTGAGCTTTTACCAGGTTGTCTCGAATTTGGAAGATTTTGTCAGTCGTTTCTTGTAGCAGCTCAGGACCGGTTAGTTGCGAATGACCGATCTCGTACCACACAATAGGCGATCGACATCTTCTCCCGTATAATGCCTCGAATGGTGCCATTTGAATGCTAGAATGGTAGCTGTTGTTATACGAGAATTCGACTAACGGCAGGTATTTATCCCAATTACCACCGAAGTCTAAGACACACGAACGGAGCATGTCTTCAAGAGTACGAATCGTTCTTTCAGTCTGACCGTCGGTTTGAGGGTGGAAAGCAGTACTTAGATTAAGCGTTGTACCGAGTGCCGTTTGAAACGTTTCCCACAGTCGCGAGGTAAACCGCGCATCTCGATCAGAAATGATGTCACGAGGTGTCCCATGATTACAAATGATCTCGTCGGTGTAGATTCGGGCTAATCATTCTACCTTGTAGTCTTCTCGTATGGGCAGAAAGTGAGCTGATTTAGTCAAGCGGTCAACCATAACCCATATGCTGTCGTGACCTGATGACGTGTGTGGTAGCTTGGTTACGAAATCCATAGCTATACTTTCCCACTTCCACATAGGAATTGGTGGTTGTTCGAGTAAGCCAGAGGGTCTTTGATGTTCAGCCTTGACTCTAGCGCAAGTTAGGCATTTTCCGACGTAGAGAGTGATATCCCTTTTCATACCCGGCCACCAGTACTTATAACGAAGGTCCTGGTACATTTTATCAGCACCGGGATGAACAGAATACCGGGATTTGTGGGCTTCGTCCATCAGAATTTGTCGCAAATTGGTTCGCTTGGGAATTCAAATTCGGTCTAAAAAGTGAAATATCCCGTTCGATTTGCTCACAAGTTGGGCTCCATCGTGGTAGATTCTTTCTTTCTTCAGGGTGCGTTCGTTGAAACACGCATGTTGAGCGTCGCGAATGAGGGTTTCGAGGTCATGTTGGGCTTGAACATTACGAGTGCTGAGCAGGTAGCTCCGTCTGCTAAGTGTGTCGGCAACAACATTCGCCTTGCCTGGGTGATAACGAATCTCACTGTCGTAATCGCTGAGAAGTTCTACCCATCGGCGTTGACGCATATTAAGTTCCTTCTGATTAAAGATATGTTGCAGGCTCCTATGATCGGTGAAGATCGTACACTTGGTACCATACAGGTAGTGTCGCCAAATCTTTAATGCAAAAACAACCGCGCCTAGCTCGAGATCATGGGTTGTATAGTTCTTCTCGTGGATTTTGAGCTGACGAGATGCGTAAGCTATGACCTTGTCCCGTTGCATGAGAACACAGCCAAGACCAAGGTTGGAAGCATCACAATAGACAATGAAATCGTCGTTTCCGTCGGGCAATGTGAGAACAGGAGCATTGTAAAGCATGTGCTTGAGGGTTTGAAAGGCAGTCTCTTGTTTAGTTCCCCAAACAAAAGGCTTGTCTTTATGCGTGAGAGAGGTAAGTGGTACAGCGACCTTGGAGAATCCTTCGATAAATCGTCGATAATAGCCTGCTAGTCCGAGAAAGGAGCGGACTTCAGACGGATTCTTAGGCGTAACCCAGCTCTTGACAGCTTTAATTTTCGCAGGATCGACGTGAATACCCTGACTATTAACAATGTGACCCAGAAACTGAACTTCCTCCAACCAGAATTCACACTTGGATAATTTGGCATAGAGTTGGTTTCCCTGGAGTAACTCTAGAACCAAACGTAGATGTTGCGCGTGTTCGACTTTCGATTTGGAATAGATCAAGACATCGTCGATGAATACGATGACGAAACGGTCGAGATATGGTTTACACACGCGATTCATCAAATCCATGAAAACCGCTGGTGCGTTGGTTAAACCAAAAGGCATAACAACGAATTCGTAATGACCGTATCGAGTGCGAAACGCGATTTTGGGTATATCCTCCTCTTGTATGCGCAGCTGATGGTAACCTGAACGTAGGTTGATCTTGGAGAAACACGTAGCGCCTTGTAGTTGATCAAACAAATCGTTGATGCGAGGTAGGGGATAGCGGTTCTTGATAGTTAACTTATTCAATTCCCGATAGTCGATGCACATCCTGAACGACCCGTCCTTCTTTTTGACGAAAAGGACCGGCACGCCCCACGGAGAGGTGCTCGGGCGAATGAAGCCTTTCTCAAGTAATTCCTGGAGTTGGGTTGCGAGTTCACGCATTTCAGACGGCGCGAGTCGGTAGGGAGCTTTTGCAATAGGATTGGCTCCAGGAATGAGGTCGATACGAAAGTCAATATCGCGGTTTGGCGGTAGTCCGGGAAGATCCTCTGGAAATACATTTGGAAATTCTCGAACCACGGGAACGTCTTTCACTTCGTTCCTCTCTTTCTTTTCCTTCTCCGCTACTACAATGTTAGCCAAGAAAGCTCGGTATTCCTTGCGGAGATACTTGCTAGCTTGGACACATGACATAAGCTTGAGACCCTTCGAAGTAGTATCACCGTAAACACACAATAAGTCACCATTCGCGAGTGAAAACCGAATCATCTTGTCAAAACACACAACTTCAGCATGGTTTTCCCGAAGAAAGTCCATGCCTACTATGACGTCGAAACTTCTGAGTTGCATTGGGATGAGGTTGATTGGAAAGATGTGATTGTTGAGCTCAAGAGTACAATCACGAAGAACAGAATTGACAGTGACGGTTCTTCCGGTAGCGACTTCAACATCGAATGCCGAGGAGAGTTGGGAGAGTTTACGACTAAGGAGTTTCTCGAATTCGAACGACACAAAGCAATTATCGGCTCCAGTATCAAACAAACATGAAGCATAAATACCATTCACAAGGAACGTACCATTGACCACGTTGTTGTCGGCCTGGGCTTGACGCACGTTGAGGTTGAAGGTTCTGGCACGTGCGGCCTGTTGTTGCTGCTGTGGCTGCTGTTGCTAAGGCTCTTGTTTCACAACCCTGTTCGGGCACATGTTGGCGAAATGGTTCGGGTCGCCACATGCGAAGCAGGCTCTGGCTTTGACTGCGGGTGCCGGAGGAGCTTGTTGACCATGTGGGGCAGTGAGCAGAGCTTGGTGAGCAGGAGCTTGACGAATACGGCAGTTGGCAGTAAAGTGGCCGTAAACATTGCAGTGAGCACAGAAACGGCAAACGATGGCAGTTGGGTGGTGGTAGGTGCAAGTAGGGCAGAGCGGGTGTGGTCCAGTGTATGCACGCTTTGCAGGCAGTGCATTGGCCACATGCGCCGCTACTTGACGCTGTTGGGCAGGTACAGCTTGAATCGGTGCAGCAGTGATCGCACAGTTCTTGTTGTTGGAGCTGTTCTTTCTCTTGTTCTTCCTCTTGTTGCTCGATGAGGTGGGTTCAACAGTCGGTGCGGTAGCGGTAGCTTGATGCAGATGCTTCGAAGTCTTATCCCAGACACCAGCCTTGACCCGCTTGTCGTTGATTTCAGCGGCTAGCAGATAAGTTTCCTCAATCGTCGTAGTCTTAGCCGCTTGCACGAAATCAGCAACGCAGTCGGGCAGGGCCCGGATGTACTTCTTGATTGTCATGTCGGGAGTCTTGACTTGATCGGGACAGATGATGCTGAGCTGTTTGAAACGAGCAGTGAGCCCAGCATTGTCACCATCATTTTGCTGTATGTGCCAAAATTCATCTTCTAGCTTTTGACGTTCATGAGGAGGGCAGAATTCCTCTAGCATAACTTCCTTGAGCTCGTCCCACGACAGACCGTAGGCTGCATCGTTCCCTCGCTTGTTCCTCTCGGCCGTCCACCAGTCTAGTGCACGGGACTGGAAAACGCCGGTAGCATTCAGAGTACGGAGGTCATCAGGGCAACCACTCTGTCGCAGAGTAACCTCAATGGAATCAAACCAGTGAAATAGTGCAGTAGGACCTCCTTCGCCAGTGAATTCCTTTGGCCCACACGACTTGAATTGCTTGAAACTGAAAGGCCTTGCGGCAGCTTTAGGAGCGTCAGTCCTCGATTCTTCAGATGACTTGCTGACATTCTCGTAAACATCACTCACGGCCTTTGCCACGCTTTTTGCGATGATGGAAGCAAGGCGTTTGTCCCTCTTTTCTTGACGAGAGAGTGTATGACGTGATCCAGACGACATTGTCTGCAATAGACATCGCTACGGAACTCAACACATTGTATTCGAATCTCACCTCTCACGTTTACTAATTACTAAAGCTCAGGAGCTCGCATAAACACATAACATGTAGAGCATAAAACCACACAAGCATGTAGAGCACAAAATCACGTATCACTTTTAAGCACGTAAAGCACAGAAGCAAGGAACCACATACGTATTTAATCACTAGAGGCAGTCAGAAAACAGAAACCTATCATTTACAGCTCGCGTTCGCGTTTGATGTATCGAGTCGTGTAGTATAAGCGTAACATAAATTCGTCCATAGATTTGTAGAATTGTAAGGCGAGTTGTGTGTGTCGGTCGATGTGAAAGCAAAAATCGAGCAATTCCCCAAAACACAGGAACAGGTAAACACACATATAGCACATAAAATCAACGAATCATCAGAGTCAGTAGTTGCGGCTCAAAAATCGAAACACATAAAATTCGAGAAATAGATTGTCTGCGGCTAGTAGACTTCGACTAACCAAAGTGGTTCGACTATTCACAAGAACCCGTTGCGCACATTTAACCCTCAGGACTGTGCCCTTTTTGCCTCGATTCTTGGGCATTGGACACGCACCCCATTAGTCATATCGTGACTTCAGGTCGTTGGAGTCCATCGAGACTTTGGCGAGAGTTTTGTAAAATATGCGGGACAAGTCGTCAAGGTTAGGGTTTCACCCCTAGCTTAACAACATCGCCCCTGTTTTGATAAAAATAGAGGAGATTATTCATCAAAATATGGGTTTCACCCCTAGTTTGGTATAATTTCCTCGTTGAACAGTATTGATTAAGCAATTTAGTCGTGAGTTTGGGGTTTTCACACCTGATCTCGACTTGATCGCCTATTCATTGTTGAAAATTCGAGTGCAGTGATAGTGTAGTATAGGCAAGGATAGTGAGGAATAGGTACGCACAAAATTCCTACTGAACGTACTTGAGTTGGTCTGTTGGTTCTTAACTATAGTCTAGGTATCTAAGACTTCGACCCGGACTAGGTCGAGTCTTGCCTAATTCCCTATAGTTATGGCTCTGATACCAATCTGTCACACCCCAACCGATGGCGGAATCATCGGGGCATGGCACTGAGCGAAACAGATTGTCCAGAAGTTTCCATAACAATTATCAAAACCATTCAATTTAACTAATACGTCCCATACCGTATCTCAAACAGTATAATAATTATTACAGACAAAGACTAGGCAATTACTCTGTTCCGACAACTCAGATTTTAACATAAATAGTTTATTTCTTGGTTTCTAGGACCTCCTTTCCTAGCTTCAATTTCATCACAGCACAGAGAGCATCCTAGACCTTTCCTAGCCTCAAGTTCACAGCATGCTAAACATGTAAACTCCCTAAGCACCTGTCACATACGTTAAAATAAAGTCAATACATAAAATGTAAAGGTGAGCATACAAGTTTGATAATAGCATATAGAGTTCGAATTCGTTTACGCATAACCAGCACGTACACATAGTGAAATGAAGCACGTTAGTTATCGACATAGATCCATCGATACCAATGACTGCGGGTTGACTGCCCGAGGCAGTTCGCAATACATGATTACCACCGTAATCCATGCAAGTAAAAGATC
This sequence comes from Helianthus tuberosus, assembly GCA_030545235.1. Lineage (NCBI taxonomy): Eukaryota > Viridiplantae > Streptophyta > Magnoliopsida > Asterales > Asteraceae > Helianthus > Helianthus tuberosus. The sequence continues at coordinate 3,792 of JARYGA010039164.1, read as the reverse complement.
CTTAACAACCCCCGTGTGAACGGGTGCTGAGTCCAAACTATAGTACTATCGTTGCTAAGGCAGGTAGACATCATTCCATGTGTAAACATAACAAACAAGCATTCATGAGCCACGTATAACATGCATTAACGGTTAGCGTTCAAATAGTATTTGAGTAGTGTGATTGTTGTAGTTTGAATATTCGTAACGTATGTAACACCCAAAAGTGCTTAAAGCAAAAAGGGATCGAGTATACTCACAGCGATTTAATGGATTGAAGGGAGCGCTTAGCGAGTACGGTTAGCCTGAATAGATTTGGTAGCATAACGATAAGTGAAACGTAAAACGGGAAACAAGTGTAGGTGAGTCGGACAGCTGGTCGATCGGACGATAGTTCAATCGAACGGCTGACCGTTCGGTTGTTCGGTCTGCTGTCCGATCGATCGGTAGGCCGATCGGATGGCTGCTCGAGTGGATTGTTTCTTCCTTTGAGAAGGATGTGTTTGTGTATGATGGCTTGACTTTTGAAGTTTTCGTTGTAACATTTGAAAACATTGAAGTACCTTTACCTTTCAGGTCGGGCGATCGGACGGCTGTTCGATCGGCCGGCAATCCGATCGGTTAGATATTTTTAAGGATTTGTAGTGATTTGCTTTGGATCGGACGGGTGTTCGCTCGGACAGGTGTTCGATCGGACAGCTGATCGATCGGTCGGCAAGTCAACAATAGTCAACAACTTTAATGAATTGCAAAGTATGGTGTAGTAGGTCGGTTAGCTGATCGATCGAACACTAATGTTGTTCGATCGGACAACCATGACGAGTTCTCGGCAGGGTGTCACCTGTTCGGACGGCTGTTCGATCGGGTGGCACTCCTAATGCATCGAACATGTTGAAAAATCGATCAAGTGTTGAAGTATAGTATCTCATGATCCGAAGAGTAATCCGATCGGACAGTAGTCCGATCGAACAACGGTTCGTTAAATACTACTCTTCAAAAATAAATTGATTGCGTGGGACCAGGTGTTAGCCGATCGGTTGGCCAGTCGATCGGCTGACTATCCGATCGGCTGGCTGTCCGTTCGGACAGCAGTCCGATCGGTCAGCGTCCTGACCTGATCAGCCTTTCCGTCTATCACTTAGTTGTTCTGTTTGTTTGTCGTTTTATTGAGGTATTTTGACAACGAGTAGAACGATAGATCCTTCGTCCTTACTTGGTTCCTCGGGTCGGACAGGAATCACCCAAATCCGGTCGGTGGACTGTTCGGAACGAAGTTTAATGTTTCTCCCGAAGTCGGTTAACCTTATGGATAGAATCCGGATCTTGAGCCATACAATCACCGAAGTGACTTGTAGACCGGCTCAGGGTCCGTTTCTACAGGTTTTGAAGTTATTGAGTGAAAAGAGTTGAAAGAAAGTTGGAAAATCCATCTTTCAATCCTTCTCACTAAGTGTATGTTTAGATCTTATGAAAGATCTTTGTTTGTTTATGTGGAAATCGGCTAGATCCAAGTTGTTCTTGGTGGATTGAGGCCAAAACATGAAGTTCTTCAAGAACCCATGATGACATCATCCTAGAACACTTGATTCTTGATGATTTCACGGTTAAAAGTTAAGATTTGAAAGATAGAAAGGTGGAGGAGTGTGTATAGATCAAGAAAGTACAAGATTTAGGACGAAAACTTATCGGAATCGAGAGAAATCTGCGAAAAGGTGAGCTGGGCGTGCTGGTCGGTCAGAGGTTTCCAAAAGTGGAAAGAATGACAATGACAGGGGTATTTATAGGATGCCAAAAGGGGTAAGTGCTGGCCGATCGGCCAGGCAGCTCGATCGGACAGCCTGTTCGATCGGACAGCAGTTCGATCGGCTGGGAGCCTGATCGATCAGTCGCACTTTTCGAGTGTTTCGTGCGACGATTGCTGATATTTCGATTGCGAGTGGTTCGATTCGATAGGGTTTCCTAGTCAAATTACTTTCAGTCACAACTACTTCGTATCTCGCATAATCTAATTTCCACTATCTATCATAGTTCGATCGTGATTCGACTTCGAGTTCGATTGTATTCGAGTTTCGATTGAGTTCGCTTGATTACACAACACCACATAAACAAACATGCACAGGTAACACGTAAGGCACACACACGTATAATAATAAGTAAAAAACTACGTAGCTCGAGTTACGATTTGATGTCGATTCGATTAGCATAGCTTGACTATTGATTAGTTAACTTTATCGCATTGTTACTTCCTATAGTTCACAGTCGTAGATCGATCGAATAGCGATTAACGTACGTCGATTATTGCAATTAAGAACACTTACTCCACATAATACGAATCAAATAAAGAAATCTCTACAAGTCAAGTTGCGCGAAATCGGTCGTTGACTTTGACCTTGACTTTGACTTTGACTTGTGAAAACACGGGGTGTTACATACATATAAAAAACCCAATTTTATTAATCCCGAGTAGTCGCTAGTCCCCACCTCATCGGCTGACTAGCGACTAGCGAGTTCTGCAACCTTGTTAATTAGTAACAGTGTTATGTTTTCTTAGAAAGAAATAGATTGTTAAGCTATGGTTTTAATTAGTAATATATTGATTTATAAAATATATATTAACATAGATTCGTTTCTCGTTCATTTTTTTTATAGTTTGCCCAAAGTTACTATTGTATTAGCCTAAATAAGGTTGTATTTATTGTTTTTTGTTTTTATGTAAATCATTATTTGTAAAGAAACACAAAAATATAAACTTTTTTTAAACAAACGAGCCGGCTCGACAAGCCATGAACTGCCAAGCTGGCTCGACTCGATTCGATTTTTAAACGAGCCGAGCTTGAGCCAACCCTGGTTTGGCTCGCACGTTTACAACCCTAATAATTGGGAAGAAATTCTAGGGGAGGCTTCAAGGTAATCTCATGTGTGCAAATAATGTTCAGCAACTAAAATTGCATATAAAAAATCTCTATCATATTGACAGCTTCTCATTTTTTAAAATTCACTAGTTTTATTTGAGAATTTATATACCGGGTGGAGATACAATAGGAAGTTAATTTGACTAGGAAGGCTAGGAAGTGATCTTGACCATCCATTTAATTAATCAAGGGCTAAGATTAAATGAATGAAATTGAAGCAAAAAAAAGAGGCGCGTGGGTTTGTTAGGGGCATTCTAGTCAATCCAGCACAATAGTTTCTCTCTCCTCCAATTCCCCCTATTTTTTAAACGTTAATAACTTTTTCATACGACATTATTTTTTTATAAAAATTGCACCAAAAAAACCAGCGTTTTTTTATCTTTAAAACGAGTATACTATTGCTATATTTTCGAAAAAAATTTTTGAAAACCCAGTTGCGTAAAACGCAATGGAGAAAACCCAGTTGCGTAAAACGCAATGGAGAAAACCCAGTTGCGTAAAACGCAATGAAAAAAAAAACGTAAAAAATGACTTTTTCTAAAACGCAACGCACCAAAAAACACAAAGAAATGTCTTATTTCTAAAACGCAATGACCAAAAAACACAAATAAATGTCTTATTTCTAAAACGCAATAGCCTAAAAACACAAAAGAAAGTGTACTTTATAAAACGCAATGGACTGAATGTGTTTTACCTAAAATGCAATGCACCCAAAACACTTAAAAATGTCTTATTTCTAAAACGCAATGGCCAGAAAACACTTAAATATGTCTTATTTCTAAAATGCAATCCCTAGAAAACACATAAAAATGTCTTATTTCTAAAACGCAATGGCCTAAAAACACAAAAGAAACTGTTCTCTCTAAAACGCAATGAACTGAATACACATAAAAATGTGTTT
>JARYGA010039163.1:0-35110 GCA_030545235.1 Helianthus tuberosus | reverse complement strand
CCCGAACCGTTAAGATTGTTTCATGGAAAACGTGCCTTAATCCCATCCGTACATGTGTTGAAAAGTTATGGTGTTGAGGTGTTTAAATTCCATCCATACATGTGTTGCAAAGTTATGGTGTTTAGGTGTTTAAATTCCATCCATACATGTGTTGCAAAGTCATGGTGCCAAAATTCCATCCTTATCCGCTGACTAAGCAAGTTTAGAATGTGTGGTTGTGAATTAAACAACGGCTAATACATCGAATCTGGTCCCGAATGCGAAAAACTGAGTTTCTGCATGTTTTCTTATGGCGAACACTAAAATAAAATATTTTAGTGCTTACATAAATTTTTGGATGTCCGGATGTATTCAGAACGTAAGTTATGCGTAAAAATGCAAACTTGTGCACTTTTTTGACGCTTTTAGTCCCTGAATGACACAAAAGTTTATTTTAGCATACCGAACACCTCAAAGCCTATTTCTAAGCGATGTAAAGGATATTTATGGTATGTTTAACTTATGGTCATGTTCCGGAATGTCTGTTACAGTTCAAATTGACATACTTTCGCAGTTTGTCAACTTCAGTCCCTGTAAGCGATTAAACTTTGATTTCACCACACCAAACCTTCCAAAACTTATATATAAGTTATGTAAAGGTTATTTAAGGTATGTTAATCCTATTTCACTATTCCGGAGTGTTCGTTGGATTAAACTGGTTATATTTACGCATCAGTGCGCGTATAACCTTCCAGAAAGCGATTTAGAGCTTGAAATCGGACAAGAGTTGATATGTGAAATCGATACACATATTTTTACAAATCCCAAGTATGAAATACAATATTTCATTGGTTTGGCATTTGTTTGATGGTCGCAGTGACACGGGTGTCACAGTCTCCCCTACTTTAGGAAATTTCGTCCCGAAATTAGTTCGTAGGAGTCTATTTGTGACTTTGTGTTAAATAACCATCAAAGATGAACAAGACTTAATCCTGTAATTTCTCTTTAACGAACATTTTTCAGAAATGAAAAATGAACGGAGTTATTTTCAACAGGCATTCTTTAGAAACAAAAATGAACAGAATAGTCATTTTACATCTTCAGAAACAAAAATGAACAGAATAGTCATTTTACATCTTCAGAAACAAAATGAACAGAATAGTCATTTTACATCTTCAGAAACAAAAATGAACAGAATAGTCATTTTACATCTTCAGAAACAAAAATGAACAGAATAGTCATTTTACATCTTCAGAAACAAAAATGAACGGAATAGTCATTTTACATCTTCAGAAACAAAAATGAACGGAATAGTCATTTTTCATCTTCAGAAACAAAAATGAACGGAATAGTCATGGAATGGTCATTTTACATCTTCAGAAACAAAAATGAACGGAATAGTCATTTTACATCTTCAGAAACAAAAATGAACGGAATAGTCATTTTACATCTTCAGAAACAAAAATGAACGGAATAGTCATTTTACATCTTCAGAAACAAAAATGAACGGAATAGTCATTTTACATCTTCAGAAACAAAAATGAACGGAATAGTCATTTTACATCTTCAGAAACAAAAATGAACAGAATAGTCATTTTACATCTTCAGAAACAAAAATGAACCGAATGAGTCATTTTACATCTTCAGAAACAAAAATGAACGGAATAGTCATTTTACATCTTCAGAAACAAAAATGAACCGAATGAGTCATTTTACATCTTCAGAAACAAAAATGAACGGAATAGTCATTTTACATCTTCAGAAACAAAAATGAACCGAATGAGTCATTTTACATCTTCAGAAACAAAAATGAACGGAATAGTCATTTTACATCTTCAGAAACAAAAATGAACCGAATGAGTCATTTTACATCTTCAGAAACAAAAATGAACAGAATAGTCATTTTACATCTTTAGAAACAAAAATGAACCGAATGAGTCATTTTACATCTTCAGAAACAAAAATGAACCGAATGAGTCATTTTACATCTTCAGAAACAAAAATGAACGGAATAGTCATTTTACATCTTCAGAAACAAAAATGAACGGAATACATGACAAAATTCGCTGTGGTCTCTGTGCACTGAATTTCCATAATTATGTACGCGTCCATAATTACGTAATTCCTTGCACAGTCCGCACAGTGCATTTCATGATGTGTAGGGGAAGAAAATATCAAACCTGTGATGAGTGTGACTAGACTACCATAGGGTCCTTTTAATCAGATCAACACATGATCTTTTTAATTAGACCTCCAAGGAGTTCTTTCAGCTATATCATCACTTGATATACCTAACCAGATTTTTGGATCAATCTGTTTAACTAGACCACTCAAGGGGTCTAATTATAGAATAGTACAATAAAATCCAAGGGACTTAACTACAACGTAGAAGCCCATTGAGGATTTAATATAGTACCTTTGGATATCCTACTATGAATTTCCTTATACAAAGATATGGAAGATTCTACGAGGATTTGGATGACAAGAATTTGGATCACACAAAAACATAAAAAGAGAACACATAAGCACATAATCACATAATTGTTTAACTTGGTTATTAATTTGTTATCTTTGGACGCGGATACTCAAAGTACACCAGGAATCCAATTTGTGGATTTCATTTGGTACTTTAATCATATCAAGAATCTATCTATGAAGATAGGAAAATCTTAATAGGAATTCGGCTTTGTCCTTATTGAATTGTGATGTACGTATTGAATCATACAAGGAATTCAATTAAGGATTCCGATGAATGATACCCATCCACAAGGATCTAATTATGAGGATAGAAAGATCCTACATGGATTTTGGAATTTGTGTAACGAGAGGTGCTTCGACACCTTGCACTAGGCGTGCTTAAGTCGATACACAAAGTAGAAAGTTCATGAGGTTGAGGCGCCAGATATGCCAAGCAACATATGAAGCAGAGTTTGAAGGTTGAGCAACAGCAGGATTTGTAACAGCTTTGCTTTGGATTGCAAAGCGGCACATGTTAACCAAATGTCTCCATCGTCCACCGTGGGTACATTTGAAACAGGGTATTTGGTTTGGATGATGACAGTTGCATTGATTGCACCAAGGAGCAGTTCCCTTACGGCTTCATCCCTGAGGCGAGTCATGGTGATAGCTAAGTCAACGGTCCTCTGGAGTACGACGCCTATTCGCTGGGTAATTGCAGCACCTGGTTCGGACATTGTTGTTGCGATGAAGAGGCACCATGAAGAAAATAGAAGACATGGGAGGAAACAAGGGAAAGATAGTCGAGAGAAAATGACAACGCATGAAGATTGTGACCATTTGTTTGTTACCAAAGGCAAACAAATGAGACAGTGACTAATCAAAGTAAATGGGTCAATATAATGTATCGCGAAGACATGCTCGCCTATAAGTGAACGCTCATCCCAAGAATTCCCAGGTAAGCACAACTGGTCTCGCGTCTAATGAGATGTATACGAAGTGCTTGCCTAGACAGAAAACCCAGAATACAGGCATTCACCCTTCCAGTTTGCACGTGTTCACATTATTTAAAACCCAAAACCTTGACGAGATTTTGAAAATTCAAAGGGGTTCAAAACCATATAATAGAGAGTTCAAAACCTAGTAATCAATCATCCTAGAACAGATGATTAGTTTTCAAAGCGGTTTTGAAATTTATGTTCTTGTTGTGGTCGTCGCCTAAGGATAGGTGACGGTATTGTTTTATGACTAAACGCAAGTAAACTCGCGTTAGGGTCCTAAGAAGGTTATAGACTAGGTCAAAGCATTACTAATAACCTAATTCCCTATAACCATTGGCTCTGATACCATCTTTACTGTCACACCCCGACCACGTAGAACATACAAAACGTGGCGGAAACATCGGGGAGTGTTGTAACAGAATTAATTGTTTCAAATCCATGGCAATTGAAGTTTCGTTTTATTGATTAAAGGTGTTACAATGTCTTAACAAACAAAGAAATACAACATAATTAACTAGTCTTGCATCTTTTATTGTCACTAAAGCCCAAGTCTGCCTATGTGTATCTTGATCATCTTATGCAACAGCTCCTGAAAAACACATGTGAAAATAGGTACGTCAGCATAAAAATGCCTGTGAGATACATAGGTTTTGTGAAAATAGGTTCCATGACTTATGTTTGAGAAAATGTTTAGTCATGAACCTTGTTATTTGCTTTGTTTTGTAAATCATTTGAAAAACAATGAGTTCAGATGATATGTATAAATAAGTGAATAATGTATGGTTAAATGAATAACCATAGTAAAATGGATTTGTATAAGATAAGTTGTTTGTAAAACAATGTCTTGTGAAAAGTATGTTATTTGTATAAAATGTTATATGTCTCAAACTGAAATGATTCAAATAACGCTACGATATGTAATACCATACAAACACTTATATATAGGAAGTACCAGCGGCGTATCCACCATGCTTGTATCATATTACACACGCATCGTTACTTAATCACTTAATCAAACCAAACTAACCAAAGCAAGAAGTCTATGTTTAAATCAATTGTCAAATGTATTGGGTAATATGTCAAAGTGTTCATGTCAAGATGTAAATCATATCAAAATGTCTATGTCAAATATCCATGTCAAATGTCTATGTCAAATATCCATGTCAAATGTCTATGTCAAAATGTCATGTATGGCAAGTGAAATGTCTCAACTAAACCATATGCACAAAACAAAGTATTGAAGTAAAACTTGGTTTAAATCAAAGTTATGTTTTGTGGGAAATGCATGATCAAATGTCAATCATGTTAAAATGTCTATGCCGAAATGTCTATGTCGAATGTCTATGTCAAAATGTCATGTAAAACGATGTACTAAGTAATGCACACAATTGGGCACACCTAGCATGAAATGTCATAAAATCATGTACTATAATGTACTAACGAACATAGCAGTATATGATGTTAAAACAGGAAAGCATGAAAGTAACAAGTAGGCACATGTGTTCCACCCCAAAACAGTTTGGAAAACAGTAAAAGAGGGGTCTATGTACTCACCTGAGATTGCTCAGTAGTTCTGGAGTAACAACTAAACAATGCTAGAGATCGCCGATATCAAACGGCACCTAGTATAGGTAGCTACATTAATAAACCGGACCTAAATCGGAAGATCGGGTAGCATTAGGGTTTGTAAACCAAACGAGTGTAGAGACTCGTGTCATTTGGTTTAACAAAGCCTACATACTAAATGAAACTTAACCTAAGTGTCTACGACCCATTACGACCCGTTTAGGTAGCTTATGCTACTTTAACGCGTCGTTCGCGTGAAACGCGTTCGGACCGCCTAACTAGCCCTATGACAAGTGTTATATGCCTAAACATATTACATAATCAGTTATGTGACAAAGGTTTAGGTTACATATGCTTAATTACCAATTATACATGAAAAGGGTATTCTGGTAATTTACCTAAGGCATATAAACTACCTATCATACAACTACTTAAACGATGTGACCATAGGGTATAACCTCGGAAGGTTATTCCCTACCTACTATGGTCACCTAAATGTGTTTGGTCGGATCCTAATGATCGACCAAACTGGGTCGGGTTCGAGGTATAAGCGATTCATTAGATCGCTTACCCTACGACCCTAGACAACGTGGTAATCAGTGGGCATAGTCCCAAGGGACTATGACCAACGTGATTACACTCACGTTGCGAAGTTCTAAAGAACTTCGCATTGACCATTACTGGTCAACGCTGAAAGTCAAACAAAGTTTGACTTTCGGACTCGAAAAGCAATAAAATAAGGAAAAGAACGAAAGAATACTTACGAAGGGTCCCCGAATGCTAATCCCGATTCAAGAATCTCAGGTATGAAACAATGGTTTCAACTTAGAGGTTCTCAAATCAGAATTCTAGTGATTTTAGCAATGGGGGGTATGGGGTATTTATAGGAATACCCGAACCGTTAAGATCGTTTCATGGAAAACGTGCCTTAATCCCATCCGTACATGTGTTGAAAAGTTATGGTGTTTAGGTGTTTAAATTCCATCCATACATGTGTTGCAAAGTTATGGTGTTTAGGTGTTTAAATTCCATCCATACATGTGTTGCAAAGTCATGGTGCCAAAATTCCATCCTTATCCGCTGACTAAGCAAGTTTAGAATGTGTGGTTGTGAATTAAACAACGGCTAATACATCGAATCTGGTCCCGAATGCGAAAAACTGAGTTTCTGCATGTTTTCTTATGGCGAACACTAAAATAAAATATTTTAGTGCTTACATAAATTTTTGGATGTCCGGATGTATTCAGAACGTAAGTTATGCGTAAAAATGCAAACTTGTGCACTTTTTTGACGCTTTTAGTCCCTGAATGACACAAAAGTTTATTTTAGCATACCGAACACCTCAAAGCCTATTTCTAAGCTATGTAAAGGATATTTATGGTATGTTTAACTTATGGTCATGTTCCGGAATGTCTGTTACAGTTCAAATTGACATACTTTCGCAGTTTGTCAACTTTAGTCCCTGTAAGCGATTAAACTTTGATTTCACCACACCAAACCTTCCAAAACTTATATATAAGTTATGTAAAGGTTATTTAAGGTATGTTAAGCCTATTTCACTATTCCGGAGTGTTCGTTGGATTAAACTGGTTATATTTACGCATCAGTGCGCGTATAACCTTCCAGAAAGCGATTTAGAGCTTGAAATCGGACAAGAGTTGATATGTGAAATCGATACACATATTTTTACAAATACCAAGTATGAAATACAATATTTCATTGGTTTGGCATTTGTTTGATGGTCGCAGTGACACGGGTGTCACAATAGTCAAAAGAGAATGACAACGCATGAAGATTGTGACCATTTGTTTATTACCAAAGGCAAACAAATGAGACGGTGACTAATCAAAGTAAATGGGTCTATATAATGTATCGCGAAGACAGCCTATAAGTGGACACTCACCCCAAGAGTTCCCAGGTAAGAGTGACTGGTCCGATACTGCGGATTTGTACGAACACTCTAGCCTTAGACAGAAGACCCATGGTACAGGCACCAACCCTTCCAGTTTGCACGTGTTCACATTATTTAAACTAAACTTTGACGAGATTTTGAAAACTTAAAGGGTTCAAAACCTTATAATACATCATCCTAGAACATATGATTGGTTTTCAAGGCGGAAACAAAATTTGTGTTCTTATTGTGGTTGTCACCTAAGGATAAGTGACGGTATTGTTTTAAAATCTAAACACAAGATAACTTGTGTTAGGGTCCTAGGAAGGTTATAGTCTAGGTCAAAGCATTACTAATAACCTAATTCCCTATAACCATTGGCTCTGATACCAACTTTTCTGTCACACCCCGACCACGTAAAACAACAAAACGTGGCGGAAACATCGGGGAGTGTTGTAACAGAATCATTGTTTCACAACCATGGAATAAATAATTTCGTTTTATTGAATTAATGAACTCATTGTTTTATTACAAATCAGATAAATACAACTATTATCTTTCAAATTTTAAAGTCGCTAAGGCACGAGTCCATCCTATGTATAGCATACACCATCAATCATCACATAATAGCACCTGAAACATGTGTAAAAATAGGTACGTCAGCATAAAAATGCCTGTGAGATACATAGGTTTTATTGTAATTAGGATTCATGACTTATAAGTTTAGAAAAAGTTGTTTAACAAAAGTAGCCATGATCCTTGTAAAAGGTTTTCTTTTATAAAACATACTAAAATTTATAAGAAATCGGATGATATAAAAATAACAATACATAGGAAATTAAATAATTAAGTAAAATGAGTTTGTATAAAATATATTGTTTGAAAAACAATATTTTGATAAAAAGGTTTATAGCATATATAAAAATATACTTTGGTTTTAAGAAAGTCGAATAAGTAATATATTAAAATATATTTCAGTTCCAATGTCGTTAACCCAAGTGTACTAAATAACGCCACGGTATGTAATGTGATGAAAACACTTATATATAAGAAGTACCAGCGGCGTATCTACCATGTTTTCATCATATTACACCCGTCCTGTTATCTAAACACTAACCCAAAACCCAATTGTAAAACAAATAGTATATTAAATATACTTTAGCTGTTAAAATAATAATTTTCAGTAGTATATTAAAAGTATACTTTGGATTTATAAATAACATATTAAACTATGTTTTGGTTTGAAAATAACATATTAACTATGCTTTGGTTTTGAAAATAACATATTAAACTATGTTTTAATGATTAACAAAATATATATGTTGGTTTTGTACATTATCACATATGAGAGCATATCAAATTATACTTTTGGGAGTATAACTAAATATACAAAAATAATGTGATTTAAGAATTCATTCAGACCTAGTGCATCAAAATACACCTTTGAGACTATAGAAATACCACAAAGACAATCCCTATTTGGATGGGGAAAAATAAATTGGTTTCAGACATTCCATGACAACAGGAATGGGGTGTCAAATCCTATAGCGCTATATCATACTACCAACCGGTCTGGTGAACATAAAATAAGTACTATCCAACAATTTAATTTTAAAATCTTTGGAAAAATTAGAGTTTAAACCATAAATAATCATTTAGTTTGTAAAAAGATAAATACTAATATGTATAATCAATTATTCTTTTGAAAACAAGAACATAACAAATAGGTACACATGCTTCACCCCAAAACATTTGAAAACAGTAAAAGAGGGGACTATGTACTCACCTGAGAGTGCTTAGAAGTCTTGAACAACTACCAAGCAAGCTAGAGGGAGCACGAAATCAAACAGCACCTAATATTGTTAACTACATAAATAAACCGGACCTAAAACGGAAGATCGGATAGGATGAGGTCTCGTAAACCAAATGAGCGTGGGAACTCATATGATATGGTTTAACAAGGCCCACATACTAAAAGGAATCCTAACCTAAGTGCTTACGACCCGTTATGATCCGTTTAGGTAGCTTACACTACTTTAACGCGTCGTTCGCGCAAAACGTGTTCGGATCGCCTAACTAGTCCTATGACAAGTATTATATGCCTAAATATGTTTAATTATGTTGCATAATCAGTTAAGTGACAAAAGTTTGGGTTACATATGCTTAAATATCAATTATGCATAAAAAGGGTATTTTGGTAATTTTCCTAAGGCATATAAACTACCTATCATACAACCACTTAAACGAAGTGACCATAAGGTATAACCTCGAAAGGTTATTCCCTATACAACTATGGTCACCTAATGTGTTTGGTCGGATCCTAATGATCGACCAAACGGGTCTAGTTCGAAAGTTTAAGCGGTTGTTTAGACCGCTTGACTTACGACTCTACATAAGCACTAAACCTAAAGTGACGACCTAAACATGCTAAAACATGTTTAGTCAAGTTAGAAAACAGGTTTGGTATCAAAACAAATGGTTTTGATACCTAAAAGTAGTTTGGTTACAACATACGTGAGAATACGCATTTTGGCCGAAACTACGACTAGTCACTAAACCTAGATAACGTGGTAATCTGTAGGTATAGTAACTAGGGACTATAACCATCGTGATTATGCTCACGTTATGAAGTTCAAATGAACTTCGCATTGACCATAAACTGGTCAATGCAGAAAGTCAAACGCAATATGACTTTTACGCTAAAAACGAATAAAGAACGAAGGAATACTTACAAAGGGTCCCCGCAAGCAAATCTTGATCCAAGTAGCTCAGGTATGAAGCAAAGGCTTCAAATTAGAGCATCTTAGATCAGATTTGAATGAGGATTGCAAGAACCCATGGTGGGTATTTATAGATTTGGCACAACCGTTAAGATCGTTCATCGAATAACGTGCTTCGATCTAGGCCGTACACATGTGCCCATGGTTTTGTGAAACCATGGGAGCCCCTAGAATGGCCCATAGTACCAAAAATACCATTAAATACCAGCCCATGGTTTTGCAAAACCATAGGTTAAAACCATTAACACTTCAAAATTTGACTAGGTTCATTGAATCTTGTCAGAAATTTCAAAAAATGGTCCCTGTACTTGTAAAATTTGATTTTTTTGCACTTTTAAGCCCCGTTAACCCAATTTAAAGGCTTTAAAATAAATTTAAAGTACAGGGAACTAAGAATATGCTCAAAAACATCTCAGATGTCGGTTCGTTTGGTCGTACGGTTGCGTTGTTCGGTTAATTACGACGAAAATCGTAATGAACGCAAAAACGATCCAAATTACGTGACGAATGGAATTTTATCATGCCAATCACTAAAATAAAATATTTTAATGATTACATAAATTTTTGGATGTCCGGATATATTCAGGACGTAAGATATGCGTGAAAATGCAAACTTATGCACTTTTGACGCTTTTAGTCTCTATTGATCAAATAAGTTCATTTTAGCATACCGAACCCCTCAAAGCCTATTTCTAAGCTATGTAAAGGATATTTAGGGTATGTTTAACTTATGGTCATGTTCCGGAATGTTCGTTACTATACAAATCGGTATAGTTTCACAATTTGACACAAATAGTCCCTGCGATATAACAAACTTGATTTCAACACACCAAACCATCCAAAACTTATTTCTAAATTATGTGAAGGTTATTTAAGGTATGTTAAGCCTATTTCACTATTCCAGAGCATTTGTTGCATTAAACTGGTTATATTTACGCATCAGTGCGCGTATAACCTTCCAGAAAGCGATTTAAAGCTTGAAATCGAACAAGAATTGATATGTGCAAACGATACACATATTTTTAAAAATCCCAAGTATGAAATGCAATATTTCATTGGTTTGGTATTTGTTTGATGGTTGAAGTGACACAGGTGTCACAAGATACCACTACGTAATCACACCGGGGATTAAGGAAGGGGCGCGTACCTTTCTTCTCTTCCCCGATATTCTTTGCCTTTGAAGATTGTGCCTTCGGCGTATCAGTTTTCTTCGGCGCAATAGTGACAGCCGGTACACGTTTCTTCTTCTACTCATGGCCTATGCCCAGTTTAGTCAACTCGCCTATTTAAAAAAGGAATATTGCAATATTACCCCACACGTAAAAACAACAAAGTGTAATATTGCAATATCGATCAAAAGTTTAAGACAAACTTACCAACACCAGTCAAAGGTTGCACGGCTAGATCTTCATCTCGAGGAAGTGCAAAGTTCTGTATTATCTGTTGAAACCAAAGTTCTTCACTAGCACCCTTCGGGATGGTGGTCATCTTTGTCACACCCCGACCACGTAAAACAACGAAACGTGGCGGAAACGTCGGGGAGTGTTGTAACAGAATTAATTGTTTCACAACCATGGAAATTAAAGTTACATTTTATTTATCAAAAAATAGAGTTACATTGTTTTAAAACAAGAAACAAAGAGTACATAACATAAATTAACTAGTTCTTGCTTCGTTTTAAGTCACTAAGGCACAGGTCCGCCTAAATGTGTCTCGATCATCCTATGCAACAGCTCCTGAAAACACATGTGAAAATAGGTACGTCAGCATAAAAATGCCTGTGAGATACATAGGTTTTGTGAAAATAGGATTCATGACTAGCGTTTAAAGAAACTGTTTAATCAAAGTAGCCATGAATCTTGTTGAGTGGTTCCTTTCATAAGTCATTTGAAAAGTGATAAATAAACCAAATGATATATATATGTTTAAAAGAATAATGTATGGTTAAGTGAATAACCATGTAAAATGAGTTTGTATAAGTTAAGTTTGTGACAACCCGAGTTTCCAAGGTCTTTCCTTGACACGTTATTTGTTTACAGTCACACTTTCATAACTTGTTTGCATTGTGATTTGCTTATACTTGATGTATGTTTGGAGCATTAAGCTATAGTGGAATGAAATAATAAACTATGTACTGTTCGATATATGTATATATTGGTGTGTTAACATTATTAATATTATTATTATAACCACGATAAGAGGAACGTATCGTTTAATCGTTAACTCGAACCAAACGCGTTTATCCTAACATATACACAAATGCACATTTATTTAATAGTTATTTACTGATTACATTTTAGTGATAATATAAACAAGTCAGTCCGTTTGAGCGAGACACATAAACCAACGGGTTCACGCACTTGGGCTAAGCCCCAACCCAACTCCCCTCAACCATAGCCCATATAGAAACCTTATACTCTAATTATTCAAAATAGAACCCTAAACAACCCTCATCTCCCTCTCTAAACCGTGACGGCAGTGGACTTCATCGAGGCTTCTCTTTCCATCGTTCCAAGAACCGCCGGTTAGTAATATCATTGTACCATTAATTGCTTTGTTGACCAATATTCTATATCATTGCATTGCATGTGATATGCTTAGATAGTGCAGCTAAATGGAGAAGTACCTCCTCATGATTATCGGCCACTGTTTCTTTTAATTACATGTGCATTGTCAGGGAATAAGTGATGGTATATATATGTGTGCAATGTGTTAATGTTTTGCATGTATAAG
Source organism: Helianthus tuberosus (assembly GCA_030545235.1). Classification (NCBI taxonomy): domain Eukaryota; kingdom Viridiplantae; phylum Streptophyta; class Magnoliopsida; order Asterales; family Asteraceae; genus Helianthus; species Helianthus tuberosus. Next base: position 22,703 of record JARYGA010039163.1, on the reverse strand, counting down.
TAGATTGTACATAGCCTGCTTAATATTCTCGTAAATCGATGATTCAATGACTACGTCGAATGATTCAGTTCATGATTGTTCTGTATTATTATGTGATGATAGGGTTTGATAATAGGGCATTGGTCTTTAAAGATCCGTGATGATATGAACTAGATAATAACCAAAAACGTTGACTGTTACATTGGCATAACGTCACTCGTGTAATGATGGAACGGTGGTCATAATGAAACAGCTAGGACGATTAGGGTTTGCAGGATATTCACGACGAAACTCTGAAGTTCGTCACATGTTGCTCACGACGAAACCCTGAGTTTCGCCATACACATCTTCACGACGAAACCTTGAGTTTCTTCACACATGGTGTTGGTCTGCATGATGCTTGAATCTGTAAATAGCGATGGTGACATGATAAGTAATGGTTGATTTAATTTTTATGTTAAAATGTTGTTTATATGTGAGTTGGTAATGATAAATCTTCATGAAAACACTTGGGGAATTCACAGTAATTTGATCTAGTTGAATAGCGAGGATGGTTATATTATTTGTTAAGTACTGCTTAGGGTGGACCATTATGTAATACAAATAATTTCTGATGGATGGTATATGATTTTTGGGTTATATGTTAAGGTGTTCTTGAATTATGTACATGGATAATTAAACTGATAGATGATAGATTGAATGATAATGGTTTGGGCCTGGGCCTCACACGTCGGGTCTACGGGCCACAAGCGGTACATAAACTCATACATTTTTTTGTATGGGTAAAATGAGATGTTAGGTGAATATGTGAAACGTGGTATGTGAAGTATAACTTTATATGTGTAGCACCTAGTATGCGAACATACTTTATATGATGGAATTTGTGCACGGTTAAGTGATATATCATGTCTGTTGATGAATGTATACTGCGTGTGTAAATGTGATCAAACTGAGTGGTATTGGTATTTATGCTAGGACGTGTTTAATCCCTTTGGAACAAGTAGTGTAATGTAGATAATCATACCGAGCAAACCAAGGTGAGTTCATACTCTTACCAAGGCATGGGATTCCCCAGTGGGTTGGGAATGGGATTGAATGATTACTTGTACTTACATCACTACTAGACTACTTATCACGGTCCTCGGATTGGGAAGGATGCCTGTGCCAAAATCTACGTAAAGCCTACGTACTGTCCTCGGTTTGGGAAGGACACTGGTGTTAAAACCTACGTAAATCCTACGTACCATTGTCCTCGGATGGGGAAGGACACCAGCGCTAAACCTACGTACTCGCTACGTATTGTCCTCGGTTGGGAAGGGCACTTACGTAAAACCTACGTAAACTTACACTTACTACTGTCCTCGGTTGGGAAGGGCACTTACGTAAAACCAACGTAAACTGATACTTACTACTATCCTCGGGTTGGGAAGGATACTTATGGATACAACTAGTCTAGTAACTTACAGTATGGGAAGCCCCCACTAATTGAACTTACAACATGGGAAGCCCCCACTAGATGAACATACAATTGGGCTAGTAATACACGACATGGTTATAAACGAACTTACGATTTGTTAAACGAACTTATTACTGAACAACCAACTGTGAACTCGCTCAACTTTGTTGTTGACTCTCTGTTACATGCCTTGCAGGTCGTTAGGTATCTATGGAGCTTGCATGGGAGTGGAGAGGAGTCGTTGTGGGACATGGACAGCTGTGTGCCATGCTTAACATTTGAAACATTTAAACTTATGTTGGGTTTACATATTTATGCTTCCGCTAAACACTTAACTATGTTCTCTTTGATATCAAGATCATGAGTGGACGCGTTAACCTAACTCAAGCCCAGTTGGCGGCTTTGATCACTGAACAAGTTACTGCAGCACTCGCAGCTGCCCAGGCAGGAGGTATAACCTGCCATCACCACTTACTCTAGGATCTTTAGATCCTACTCTCGTAAACCAACACTCGTGCTTAAGTATGTTTACTCTTACGCACACGACAGGTCAACACGCTCAGCCACCTGTGTGCACGTTCAAAACTTTCATGGACTGTTATCCTAGAACTTTTAGTGGCACTGAAGGGGCTGTTGGACTCCTCCATTGGTTTGAAAAGACTCGAATCGGCCTTCGAAATGTGTGAATGCCCTGAGGCTCGTAGGGTGAAATACGCCACTGGTACTCTCGAAGGCACTGCGCTAACTTGGTGGAACGCGCAAGTTCAGATGCTGGGGCTGGCGGCTGCTAATGCCACCCCATGGAATGATTTTAAGGAACTGATCAAATGTGAATACTGTAGTCGTGATGACATCCACAAGCTGGAAGTGGAGTTCTTTAACCTGAAGATGACGGGGTCAAAGATAGAAGCGTACACGAAACGATCCAACGAACTGGCAGTGTTATGCCCAACTATGGTGGATCCTCCCATCAAGCGCATTGAGCTGTACCTCAAAGGCTTAGTACCAGAGATTCAAAGTCATGTGACTGTTGCTAACCTTGCTACTATTCAAGATGTTACTTGTCTTGCTCATCGTCTCACAGACCAGGCAGTGGAACAGAACAAGCTGCCTAAACGTATTGGTGCTACTACTACTATTACTACTTCTGCTACTCCCAGTGACAACAAACTAAAATGGGATGGAACCTCTAGCAAGGGTTCGACTTCAGTTCAGTCCCAGGCACAACAGCGAAGGATTGATGACTACCAGAGCCCTGGTCAGCAATCTTCTGGTAGTCAGGGGCAGGGTGGATATCGAGGAAACCTCCCAAAGTGCAACAAGTGCAACAGACACCACAATGGTCAGTGCAACAGGGGTCGTTGTCAGAGGTGTCTTAAGATGGGTCATGAAGCTAAGGATTACTGGAGCTCACGACCTGCGAATCAGAACAACAACAACAATAATCAGGGCAACGGGAATAACAACGGGGGTAATAACGACGGCAATGATGCCAGGGGTCGAGTGTTCGTGATTGGTCAGGGTGATGCTAGGAAGGACCCCAAGGTTGTGATGGTTTCGACATCGTTATTGGTATGGATTGGCTACCTCAACATCGAGCTGAGATTCTTTGCAAAGAAAAGATCGTCCGCATTCCTCGTACTGGTGAAGAACCTTTGGTAATGCAAGGCGACAAGAGTGGTTCTGTAGTGGGCATCATCTCCTTCCTTAAGGCCCAGAAGTGTTTACGAAAGGGCCACACTACTATTTTAGCACTTGTTACTGACGCATCTACAAAAGAGAAGAGAATAGAGGATATCCCAGTAGTACGCAATTTTCCTCAGGTGTTTCCTGAAGATTTACCTAGGCTACCGCCTCATCGCCAGGTTGAATTTCAGATCGAACTAGCTCCTGGAGCAGCACCTATAGCTCGAGCACCTTATCGCTTGGCTCCAACCGAACTGGAAGAACTGTCTAAGCAATTGCAAGAACTCTTGGAAAAGGGTTTCATTCGTCCTAGCTCTTCGCCCTGGGGGGCTCCAGTTTTGTTTGTAAAGAAGAAAGACGGTACCTTCCGTATGTGCATAGATTACCGCGAACTCAACAAGGTGACCGTGAAGAACCGCTATCCTCTTCCACGCATTGATGACTTGTTCGACCAGTTGCAAGGGTCGAGCTACTATTTAAAGATTGATCTGAGGTCAGGCTACCATCAACTGAGAGTCCGGGATGAGGACGTCTCCAAAACAGCATTCAGAACTCGCTACGGCCACTACGAGTTTCTGGTCATGCCATTCGGGTTAACAAACGCGCCTGCAGTCTTCATGGATCTTATGAACAGAGTGTGCAAACCTTATCTTGACAAGTTCGTTATTGTTTTCATCGACGACATCCAGATCTATTCGAAGAGTCAGGAGGAACACGAGCAGCATTTACGACTCATTTTGGAGCTCCTTCGAGCAAAACAGCTGTACACCAAGTTTTCAAAATGCGACTTCTGGCTTCGTGAAGTCCACTTTCTAGGCCACGTGGTAAACAAGGATGGGATACACGTTGATCCATCCAAGGTAGACTCGATTAAGAACTGGCCTGCACCTCGTACACCAACAGAAATCCGCCAGTTCTTGGGTTTGGCGGGCTATTATAGAAGGTTCATCAAAGACTTCTCCAAGATTGCACAACCCCTCACCTCACTAATTCAGAAAGGCGTTATCTACCGTTGGGGTAATACACAGGAATCAGCATTCCAACACTTAAAAGATAGACTTTGTAGCGTACCTATTCTTTCATTGCCAGAGGGCACAGACGATTTTGTAGTCTACTGCGACACATCCATTCAGGGTCTTGGATGTGTGTTGATGTAACGGGATAAAGTCATTGCTTATGCTTCGCGCCAACTTAAGATGCACGATCGGAATTACACTACACACGATTTAGAGTTGGGAGCTGTTGTTTTTGCGCTCAAGATATGGAGACATTACCTGTACGGTACCAAGTGCACCATCTACACCGATCACAGGAGTCTCGAGCATATCTTCAAGCAGAAAGAGTTGAACATGCGTCAGCGTCGATGGGTCGAGCTTTTAAACGATTACGATTGTGCTATAAAGTACCATCCGGGCAAAGCCGATGTGGTGGCCGACGCCCTCAGTCGAAAGGATACTATACCTAGGCGTGTACAAGCGTTGCAACTCACTATTCAGTCTAGTCGTCCTTCTCAGATACGAGATGCTCAGGTAGAAGCATTGAAACCAGAAAACGTCAGGGCTGAAGCCCTACGCGGTTCAAGGCAACGGTTGGAACGAAAGGCAGACGGCGCCTACTATGTAACGGGACGTATCTGGGTCCCACTCTATGGCAACTTACGTGAGCTGGTAATGGATGAAGCTCATAAGTCTCGCTACTCAGTACATCCTGGTTCGGATAAGATGTACCACGACTTGAAAACTACATATTGGTGGCCTAGCATGTGACAACTCGAGTTTCCGACTTTCACTTTCGCATTAAGTGCACGTTGACTTTGACTGTGTAGTTGTTTGACTTGTTTAACTTGTAACTGTACACGTTATTTTTTTTTTGAACGCATTGTGGTTGCATGATTTTGTGTTTGGCTGTATAACATGAAACCTGTTGAAAACTTAAACTGTTAATACTTAAAAGGACTCGACGAAACAGACAGGACCCGACGAAACAGACTGTTTCGCCATAAGCATCTCGACGAAACAGAAGTCTGTTTCGCCAAGCCCAGTTTCGCCAAGCCCATTAAGGGCCCAGAACGGTAATTCGTTCATATTTACGTGAACCGACTTCCTGTTTCACACTTTAGCAAACAAGAAACCCTAGAACTCTCCACTTTGAAAAGGCGATAACTATCTCCCACCATCATCTTTCTCTCTCGAATCCTCCCGTGTTCATCCCGGATATCTCGGTTAGTGCGTGCTCGTCTAATCGGTTTCCCTTGTCCTTTGATTTCTTTATACATGTGGTGTTTATGTGTAATGATATGTTGTTCTTTGGTTGCTGTGATTCTATCCATATATGATAAATCGATTGGTAGGGAGGTTAGGGATTTTTTTTATGATAATGATTGAAGTTTTAAATGTAATAAAGTGTGCATGTTATTGACTGACAAGATCACTACTAGTTTGATCTCTATTGGACCTCACTAACACTAGCACATGAAATCTTAATTAAACCAATATGGGGCATTGACTTAATGAACCGGTTAGTCTTTTATGATTGGACCACTAATTTAGAACATGCACATATTATTGGAATTAATTGGGTACTTGCTGTTTTGCTTTGACTATGTGTATGTGTCGGATATGATGATGATTGAATCGATATTATGTATTGATTTGTGGGTAACAGTTGGCATAATAAGGTTTCTGTTATGTTGGTGATGTAATCCAGCGATACGGCAAATCACGGCGAAACAGAATTTTGTTTCACCAAGGGGTAATCGACGAAACAGAATTGTGTTTCGCCGAAGGAATGTCCGACGAAACAAGAGTGATTCGTCGAAGGGGCTCACGGCGAAACAGAGGGTGTTTCGCCGACTTGGGTAATTTGCACAGTAACTGTTTCTGATAAAACTTAACTGGGTTAGTTAACTGCTGTTATGTATAAAAGCAATACTTGTATGATTTCAAATACGTGCAATGTGATACTCAGTGTTATTGATGCGATGTTCATGATAATTATGTTTACGTGCAAACAACTTGGTAAATACAAACTGATTTTTGTATACGTGCGTACTTTAGGACGTGATTGATTTACTTTGAGCACATACTTAGCATACCGAGCGAAACAAGGTGAGTTCACACTTCTACCAAGGCATGGGATTCCCGGGGTAGGGAATGGGTTGAATGATTACTTATGCTTAAGAGTTATTGAAATTACATACCATAGGCCTCGTGAGGGGAAGGTCAATGGTAGATACTACTAGACTAGTGATACTTATACATCTCTTCGCAAACATGCCGGGATCGGCCGCGATACTAGAACAATCTTCGCAAACATGCCTGGAATGGCCGCGAACTATACTTTAATCTTCGCAAACATGCCTGGAGGGCCGCGATACAAATATAACTAGTCTAGAAAACATGGGAAACCCCCACTAATCTTCGCAAACATGCCTTGAGGGCCGCGATGCTATTACATACGATACATGATTACTGAACGAACATACGATTCACGAAATGAACATTTTAACTAAATAACCAACTGTGAACTCGCTCAACTAGTTGTTGACTCTCTGTTACATGCCTTGCAGGACCATAGGTACTTTTGGAGCTTGCACGGGAGGCACAGTCGTTGTGGACATGGATCGTGAACGTGTTGTTAAACGTTATAACATTTTGTACTTAAACTTATGTTGGGTTTTACTTTAATGCTTCCGCTACACACTTGTTTATATTTGGTTTTGGGAAACACTTATCGTATTGATGAATGACTTTTATTATATGTATACTTATGTTCAATATGATTGGTGGCTTGATCCTGGTCATGTCACGCCTCCAAGCGGTGTTACTCCGCGTGTGGATTTTGGGGGTGTGACAGATTGGTATCAGAGCCATTGGTTATAGAGAACTCGGTTTTAATAAGGGGAAAACGTTTTTATTAAAACCAGACTATAACCAGAACAGTGCTCAACGATCCACAACGACGCCTCGCTCCACGTGCAAGACTCATCACTCTAGGTAATATGGTACATGTCTTATTGCCTACTTGCTAGAATTTCATAGAACTTTGCTCCGGGTATGCTTAGGTTAACTTGACACTATTGTATGAGAACACTTGTGTGCTTATTCTCTTCTGTTATCGCACTACTCGCGAACCTCTTTCACTAATGTTATCCTTGCTATGAAGATCATGTCTGGACGTATCAACATGACGCAAGCCCAACTGACGGCTCTCATTAACGAACAAGTTGCTGCGGCAGTTGCAGCTGCACAAGCAGGAGGTCAACCACCTGTTTGCACCTTCAAAACTTTCATGGACTGTCGTCCTACTACTTTTAGTGGCACGGAAGGAGCAGTTGGACTCCTCCATTGGTTTGAAAAGCTCGAGTCCGTATTTGAAATGTGCGAATGCCCTGAGGCTCGCAGGGTGAAGTACGCCACTGGTACTCTGGAAGGCATTGCGCTGACTTGGTGGAATGCGCAAGTTCAGATGTTAGGGTTGGCTGTTGCTAACGCCACACCCTGGAACGGTTTCAAGGAATTGATTAAAGAGGAATACTGTAGCCGTGATGATATTCATAAGCTGGAGGTAGAGTTTTACCACTTGAAAATGACGGGGTCAGAAATTGAAGCGTACACCAGAAGATCGAATGAGTTGGCTATTCTGTGTCCTACTATGGTGGACCCTCCCATTAAGCGTATTGAACTGTATCTCAATGGTCTGGTGCCGGAAATTCAAAGTCACGTAACCTCAGCGAATCTTGGCACTATTCAACAGATCGTCAAGCTAGCTCATCGCCTCACCGATCAGGCGGTTGAACAGAACAGGCTGCCTAAACGTATCAGCGCTACTACCGTTACCACTCCAGCTACTCCTGCTATTCCCAGTGACAACAAGCGGAAATGGGAAGGGGATTCCAGCAGGGGTTCAGCTATTGTACAGTCTCAAGCACAGCAACAGCGCAAGACTAGTGATTACCAGAGTTCGAGTCAGCAATCGTCTGGTGGTCAGGGGCAGAGTGGATATCGGGGAATTCATCCACTGTGTAACAGGTGCAACAAACACCACAGTGGTCAGTGTCGTAGAGGCCGCTGTCAGAGATGTCTAAAAGTAGGTCATGATGCTAAAGATTGCAGGAGCTCAAGGCCTGCGAATCAGAACCAGCAACAACAGCCACCAGTTCCACGAAACCAGTCACAGCAACAGCAGCAAGGAAATAAGACATGCTTTCAGTGTGGGGCTGAAGGTCATTTCAAGCGGAACTGCCCCCAGTTAAACCAGAATCAGAGCAACAACAACAATAATCAGGGCAGTGGGAATAACAATGGAGGAAACAACAACAACAATGGTGCAAAGGGTCGGTTATTTGTGATTGGTCAGAGTGACGCAAGGAACGATCCTAATGTGGTTACGGGTAAGTTTCTTCTCAACGACTTTTATGTTACCGTATTATTTGATTCGGGTGCGGATACCAGTTATATGTCTCTGAACGTTAGTCAAATGCTTAAACGCGCACCAACACTTTTGAACACCAAACATGTCGTAGAGTTAGCTAACGGTAAAAGTCTAGAAGCCACACACATAGTTCAGGGTTGTAATCTTATCCTCGCTGGTCAGACTTTCTCTATCGATCTCATTCCTATAACTCTGAGTAGTTTCGATATCGTTATTGGTATGGATTGGTTATCCCAACAGCAAGCAGAGATCCTATGCAAGGAGAAGATCATTCGTATTCCTCGTTCTGGTAAAGAACCTCTCGAAGTTCAAGGTGACAAGAGTGGTGTCGTGAGTGGCATCATTTCCTTCTTGAAGGCTCAGAAGTGTCTGCGAAAAGGCCACGTAGCTATTTTAGCACTCGTTACTGATACATCGACGACAGAGAAAAAGATTGGGGATATTCCTGTAGTACGCGACTTTCCTCAAGTGTTTCCTGAAGAGTTACCTGGGCTACCGCCCCATCGCCAGGTTGAATTTCAGATCGAGCTAGCTCCAGGAGCAACACCTATAGCTCGAGCGCCTTACCGCTGAGCTCCAACTGAACTGGAAGAACTGTCTAAGCAATTGCAGGAACTCTTGGAAAAGGGTTTCATACGTCCTAGCTCTTCGCCCTGGGGAGCTCCAGTATTATTTGTAAAGAAGAAAGACGGTACCTTTCGTATGTGCATAGATTACCGCGAACTGAACAAGGTGACCGTGAAGAATCGCTATCCACTTCCACGCATCGACGACTTATTCGACCAGTTGCAAGGGTCGAGCTATTATTCAAAGATTGATCTAAGGTCAGGTTACCATCAACTGAGAGTCCGGGATGAGGACGTCTCCAAAACAGCATTCAGAACTCGCTACGGTCATTACGATTTTTTAGTCATGCCATTCGGGCTAACGAACGTGCCTGCGGTTTTCATGGATCTTATGAACAGGGTGTGCAAACCTTATCTTGACAAGTTTGTTATTGTTTTCATTGACGACATCCTGATTTATTCGAAGAATCGGGAGGAACACGAACAGCATTTACGACTTATTTTGGAACTCCTTCGAACGGAACAGCTGTACGCTAAGTTTTCAAAATGCGACTTCTGGCTTCGTGAAGTTCACTTTCTAGGCCACGTGGTAAACAAGGATGGGATTCATGTCGATCCATCCAAAGTAGATTCGATCAAGAACTGGCCTGCACCTAGTACACCAACCGAAATACGCCAATTCTTGGGTTTGGCGGGTTATTACAGACGGTTTATCAAAGACTTCTCAAAGATTGCACAGCCGCTTACATTACTGACACAGAAAGGTGTTGTTTACCGTTGGAGTGATACACAGGAAACAGCGTTTCAGCACTTAAAGGATAGACTTTGTAGCGCACCTATCCTCTCATTGCCTGAAGGCACGGATGATTTTGTAGTTTACTGCGACGCATCTATCCAAGGTCTCGGATGTGTGTTGATGCAACGGGATAAAGTTATTGCTTATGCTTCACGCCAACTTAAGATTCACGAACGGAATTACACTACGCACGATTTAGAGCTTGGAGCAGTTGTCTTTGCGCTCAAGATATGGCGACATTATCTGTATGGCACCAAGTGCACCATCTACACCGATCACAGGAGTCTTGAGCATATCTTCAAGCAGAAAGAGTTGAACATGCGACAACGTCGATGGGTCGAGTTACTGAACGATTACGAATGTGCTATAAAGTACCATCCGGGCAAAGCCAATGTGGTGGCCGACGCCCTCAGTCGAAAGGATACTACACCTAGGCGTGTACGAGCGTTGCAACTCACTATCCAGTCTATTCTTCCTTCACAGATACGAGATGCTCAGGTAGAAGCATTGAAACCAGAAAACGTCAGGGCTGAAGCTCTACGCGGTTCAAGGCAAAGGTTAGAACAAAAGGCAGACGGCGCCTACTATGTAACAGGACGCATCTGGGTCCCACTCTATGGTAATTTACGCGAACTTGTAATGGATGAAGCTCATAAGTCTCGCTACTCAGTACATCCTGGTTCGGATAAGATGTACCACGACCTCAGAACTACATATTGGTGGCCTAGCATGAAGGCCCACATAGCAACTTACGTTAGCAAGTGTTTGACTTGTGCGAGAGTCAAAGCGGAATATCAGAAACCATCAGGCCCACTCCAACAACCTGAGATACCACAATGGAAATGGGAGCAAATTTCCATGGATTTTGTTACTGGCCTACCTAGATCTCAACGTGGGAATGATACTATTTGGGTGATCGTTGATCGACTCACAAAGTCTGCTCACTTCTTGGCTATCAAGGAAACGGATAAGTTCTCCACTCTAGCAGACGTATACCTTAAGGAAGTTGTCTCGAGGCACGGGGTGCCCACGTCTATTATTTCTGATCGTGATGCACGTTTTACTTCAGAACTATGGCAAGCGATGCACAAATCTTTTGGCTCTCGTTTAGACATGAGCACAGCTTATCATCCTCAGACAGACGGGCAGTCTGAGCGCACTATTCAAACTCTAGAAGACATGCTTCGGTCGTGTGTAATTGACTTTGGTAAGGGCTGGGAAAAGCATCTGCCACTTGTGGAATTTTCATACAACAACAGTTACCACACCAGCATTAAAGCTGCTCCATTTGAGGCATTGTACTTGCGTAAATGCCGATCACCTCTTTGTTGGGCAGAGGTGGGTGACAGTCAGATCACAGGTCCAGAAATGGTAGTTGATACTACTGAAAAGATTGCTCAAATACGACAATGCATGGCGGCAGCACGTGACCGTCAGAAAGTATACGCTGATAAAGACAGGAAAATACTCGAATTCCAAGTTGGGGATCGAGCACTACTCAAAGTTTCACCTTGGAAGGGTGTTGTTCGTTTTGGCAAACGAGGCAAACTCAATCCACGATACGTTGGACCATTTGAAGTCATAGAAAAGATAGGCAAAGTGGCCTACAGACTGAACTTACCAGCTGAACTCAGTGCAGTTCACAACGTCTTTCATGTGTCGAATCTGAAGAAGTGGCAGTCAGATGAGACCTTTATAGTTCCTTTGAAGGAGCTCACTATCGACGAACAATTGCATTTCGTCGAGGAACCAGTTGAAATCATGGACCGGGATGTTAAGGTCCTCAAGAACACCAGAATACCTCTTGTTCGAGTTCGTTGGAACTCCCGTCGTGGCCCAGAGTATACCTGGGAACGAGAAGACCAAATGGAACTCAAATATCCCCAGTTGTTCGAAAACAATGCTACTACTACTGAGGCTGAAGCTACTACAGAATTTCGGGGCGAGATTCCAACTCAACGGGGGGATGATGTGACACCCCAGGAAAACCAGTAAACGATACCACTCACTTAGCTTCCTCAGTAACCGCATGCTAAATTTCGGGACGAAATTTCTTTCAAGTAGGGGATAATGTGACAACTCGAGTTTCCGACTTTCACTTTCGCATTAAGTGCACGTTGACTTTGACTGTGTAGTTGTTTGACTTGTTTAACTTGTAACTGTACACGTTATTTTTTTTTTGAACGCATTGTGGTTGCATGATTTTGTGTTTGGTTGTATAACATGAAACCTGTTGAAAACTTAAACTGTTAACACTTAAAAGGACTCGACGAAACAGACAGGACCCGACGAAACAGACTGTTTCGCCATAAGCATCTCGACGAAACAGAAGTCTGTTTCGCCATGCCCAGTTTCGCCAAGCCCATTAAGGGCCCAGAACGGTAATTCGTTCATATTTACGTGAACCGACTTCCTGTTTCACACTTTAGCAAACAAGAAACCCTAGAACTCTCCACTTTGAAAAGGCGATAACTATCTCCCACCATCATCTTTCTCTCTCGAATCCTCCCGTGTTCATCCCGGATATCTCGGTTAGTGCGTGCTCGTCTAATCGGTTTCCCTTGTCCTTTGATTTCTTTATACATGTGGTGTTTATGTGTAATGATATGTTGTTCTTTGGTTGCTGTGATTCTATCCATATATGATAAATCGATTGGTAGGGAGGTTAGGGATTTTTTTTATGATAATGATTGAAGTTTTAAATGTAATAAAGTGTGCATGTTATTGACTGACAAGATCACTACTAGTTTGATCTCTATTGGACCTCACTAACACTAGCACATGAAATCTTAATTAAACCAATATGGGGCATTGACTTAATGAACCGGTTAGTCTTTTATGATTGGACCACTAATTTAGAACATGCACATATTATTGGAATTAATTGGGTACTTGCTGTTTTGCTTTGACTATGTGTATGTGTCGGATATGATGATGATTGAATCGATATTATGTATTGATTTGTGGGTAACAGTTGGCATAATAAGGTTTCTGTTATGTTGGTGATGTAATCCAGCGATACGGCAAATCACGGCGAAACAGAATTTTGTTTCACCAAGGGGTAATCGACGAAACAGAATTGTGTTTCGCCGAAGGAATGTCCGACGAAACAAGAGTGATTCGTCGAAGGGGCTCACGACGAAACAGAGGGTGTTTCGCCGACTTGGGTAATTTGCACAGTAACTGTTTCTGATAAAACTTAACTGGGTTAGTTAACTGCTGTTATGTATAAAAGCAATACTTGTATGATTTCAAATACGTGCAATGTGATACTCAGTGTTATTGATGTGATGATAGGGTTTGATAATAGGGCATTGGTCTTTATAGATCCGTGATGATATGAACTAGATAATAACCAAAAACGTTGACTGCTACATTGGCATAACGTCACTCGTGTAATGATGGAACGGTGGTCATAATGAAACAGCTAGGACGATTAGGGTTTGCAGGATATTCACGACGAAACTCTGAAGTTCGTCACATGTTGCTCACGACGAAACCCTGAGTTTCGCCATACACATCTTCACGACGAAACCTTGAGTTTCGCCACACATGGTGTTGGTCTGCATGATGCTTGAATCTGTAAATAGCGATGGTGACATGATAAGTAATGGTTGATTTAATTTTTATGTTAAAATGTTGTTTATATGTGAGTTGGTAATGATAAATCTTCATGAAAACACTTGGGGAATTCACAGTAATTTGATCTAGTTGAATAGCGAGGATGGTTATATTATTTGTTAAGTACTGCTTAGGGTGGACCATTATGTAATACAAATAATTTCTGATGGATGGTATATGATTTTTGGGTTATATGTTAAGGTGTTCTTGAATTATGTACATGGATAATTAAACTGATAGATGATAGATTGAATGATAATGGTTTGGGCCTGGGCCTCACACGTCGGGTCTACGGGCCACAAGCGGTACATAAACTCATACATTTTTTTGTATGGGTAAAATGAGATGTTAGGTGAATATTTGAAACGTGGTATGTGAAGTATAACTTTATATGTGTAGCACCTAGTATGCGAACATACTTTATATGATGGAATTTGTGCACGGTTAAGTGATATATCATGTCTGTTGATGAATGTATACTGCATGTGTAAATGTGATCAAACTGAGTGATATTGGTATTTATGCTAGGACGTGTTTAATCCCTTTGGAACAAGTAGTGTAACATAGATAATCATACCGAGCAAACCAAGGTGAGTTCGCACTCTTACCAAGGCATGGGATTCCCCGGTGGGTTGGGAATGGGATTGAATGATTACTTGTACTTACATCACTACTAGACTACTTATCACGGTCCTCGGATTGGGAAGGATGCCTGTGCCAAAATCTACGTAAAGCCTACGTACTGTCCTCGGTTTGGGAAGGACACTGGTGTTAAAACCTACGTAAATCCTACGTACCATTGTCCTCGGATGGGGAAGGACACCAGCGCTAAACCTACGTACTCGCTACGTACTGTCCTCGGCTGGGAAGGGCACTTACGTAAAACCTACGTAAACTTACACTTACTACTGTCCTCGGTTGGGAAGGGCACTTACGTAAAACCTACGTAAACTGATACTTACTACTATCCTCGGGTTGGGAAGGATACTTATGGATACAACTAGTCTAGTAACTTACAGTATGGGAAGCCCCCACTAATTGAACTTACAACATGGGAAGCCCCCACTAGATGAACATACAATTGGGCTAGTAATACACGACATGGTTATAAACGAACTTACGATTTGTTAAACGAACTTATTACTGAACAACCAACTGTGAACTCGCTCAACTTTGTTGTTGACTCTCTGTTACATGCCTTGCAGGTCGTTAGGTATCTATGGAGCTTGCATGGGAGTGGAGAGGAGTCGTTGTGGGACATGGACAGCTGTGTGCCATGCTTAACATTTGAAACATTTAAACTTATGTTGGGTTTACATATTTATGCTTCCGCTAAACACTTAACTATGTTATGGTTTTGAACACCTTTCGTATTGATGAATGACTTTTATTTATTACTTACAATGTTCAATATGATTGGTGGCTTGATCCTGGTCAGTCACGCCTCCAAGCGGTGATACTCCGCGTGTGGATTTTGGGGGTGTGACAGATTGGTATCAGAGCCACTGGTTATAGTGAACTTGGTTTTAATAAGGGAAAAAGTTTTTGTTAAAACCAGACTATAACCTGAACAGTGCTCAACGATCCACAACGACGCTTCACTCCACGTGCAAGACTCGACATTCTAGGTAATATGGTTTATGTTTGTATTACCTACTTGCTAGTTACATAGAACTTTGCTTATGGTATGCTTAGATGAACGTAATAACTGTTGTTTGAAAACACACGTGTGCTTACTCCCTTCTGTCATCGCACTTTTCGCGAACCTCTCTTACTCATGTTCTCTTTGATATCAAGATCATGAGTGGACGCGTTAACCTAACTCAAGCCCAGTTGGCGGCTTTGATCACTGAACAAGTTACTGCAGCACTCGCAGCTGCCCAGGCAGGAGGTATAACCTGCCATCACCACTTACTCTAGGATCTTTAGATCCTACTCTCGTAAACCAACACTCGTGCTTAAGTATGTTTACTCTTACGCACACGACAGGTCAACACGCTCAGCTACCTGTGTGCACGTTCAAAACTTTCATGGACTGTTGTCCTAGAACTTTTAGTGGCACTGAAGGGGCTGTTGGACTCCTCCATTGGTTTGAAAAGACTCGAATCGGCCTTCAAAATGTGTGAATGCCCTGAGGCTCGTAGGGTGAAATACGCCACTGGTACTCTCGAAGGCACTGCGCTAACTTGGTGGAACGCGCAAGTTCAGATGCTGGGGCTGGCGGCTGCTAATGCCACCCCATGGAATGATTTTAAGGAACTGATCAAACGTGAATACTGTAGTCGTGATGACATTCACAAGCTGGAAGTGGAGTTCTTTAACCTGAAGATGACGGGGTCAAAGATAGAAGCGTACACGAAACGATCCAACGAACTGGCAGTGTTATGCCCAACTATGGTGGATCCTCCCATCAAGCGCATTGAGCTGTACCTCAAAGGCTTAGTACCAGAGATTCAAAGTCATGTGACTGTTGCTAACCTTGCTACTATTCAAAATGTTACTTGTCTTGCTCATCGTCTCACAGACCAGGCAGTGGAACAGAACAAGCTGCCTAAACGTATTGGTGCTACTACTACTATTACTACTTATGCTACTCCCAGTGACAACAAACTAAAATGGGATGGAACCTCTAGCAAGGGTTCGACTTCAGTTCAGTCCCAGGCACAGCAGCGAAGGATTGATGACTACCAGAGCCCTGGTCAGCAATCTTCTGGTAGTCAGGGGCAGGGTGGATATCGAGGAAACCTCCCAAAGTGCAACAAGTGCAACAGACACCACAATGGTCAGTGCAACAGGGGTCGTTGTCAGAGGTGTCTTAAGATGGGTCATGAAGCTAAGGATTACTGGAGCTCACGACCTGCGAATCAGAACAACAACAACAATAATCAGGGCAACGGGAATAACAACGGGGGTAATAACGACGGCAATGATGCCAGGGGTCGAGTGTTCGTGATTGGTCAGGGTGATGCTAGGAAGGACCCCAAGGTTGTGATGGTTTCGACATCGTTATTGGTATGGATTGGCTACCTCAACATCGAGCTGAGATTCTTTGCAAAGAAAAGATCGTCCGCATTCCTCGTACTGGTGAAGAACCTTTGGTAATGCAAGGCGACAAGAGTGGTTCTGTAGTGGGCATCATCTCCTTCCTTAAGGCCCAGAAGTGTTTACGAAAGGGCCACACTGCTGTTTTAGCACTTGTTACTGACGCATCTACAAAAGAGAAGAGAATAGAGGATATCCCAGTAGTACGCAATTTTCCTCAGGTGTTTCCTGAAGATTTACCTAGGCTACCGCCTCATCGCCAGGTTGAATTTCAGATCGAACTAGCTCCTGGAGCAGCACCTATAGCTCGAGCACCTTATCGCTTGGCTCCAACCGAACTGGAAGAACTGTCTAAGAAATTGCAAGAACTCTTGGAAAAGGGTTTCATTCGTCCTAGCTCTTCGCCCTGGGGGGCTCCAGTTTTGTTTGTAAAGAAGAAAGACGGTACCTTCCGTATGTGCATAGATTACCGCGAACTCAACAAGGTGACCGTGAAGAACCGCTATCCTCTTCCACGCATTGATGACTTGTTCGACCAGTTGCAAGGGTCGAGCTACTATTTAAAGATTGATCTGAGGTCAGGCTACCATCAACTGAGAGTCCGGGATGAGGACGTCTCCAAAACAGCATTCAGAACTCGCTACGGCCACTACGAGTTTCTGGTCATGCCATTCGGGTTAACAAACGCGCCTGCAGTCTTCATGGATCTTATGAACAGAGTGTGCAAACCTTATCTTGACAAGTTCGTTATTGTTTTCATCGACGACATCCAGATCTATTCGAAGAGTCAGGAGGAACACGAGCAGCATTTACGACTCATTTTGGAGCTCCTTCGAGCAAAACAGCTGTACACCAAGTTTTCAAAATGCGACTTCTGGCTTCGTGAAGTCCACTTTCTAGGCCACGTGGTAAACAAGGATAGGATACACGTTGATCCATCCAAGGTAGACTCGATTAAGAACTGGCCTGCACCTCGTACACCAACAGAAATCCGCCAGTTCTTGGGTTTGGCGGGCTATTATAGAAGGTTCATCAAAGACTTCTCCAAGATTGCACAACCCCTCACCTCACTAATTCAGAAAGGCGTTATCTACCGTTGGGGTAATACACAGGAATCAGCATTCCAACACTTAAAAGATAGACTTTGTAGCGTACCTATTCTTTCATTGCCAGAGGGCACAGACGATTTTGTAGTCTACTGCGACACATCCATTCAGGGTCTTGGATGTGTGTTGATGTAACGGGATAAAGTCATTGCTTATGCTTCGCGCCAACTTAAGATGCACGATTGGAATTACACTACACACGATTTAGAGTTGGGAGCTGTTGTTTTTGCGCTCAAGATATGGAGACATTACCTGTACGGTACCAAGTGCACCATCTACACCGATCACAGGAGTCTCGAGCATATCTTCAAGCAGAAAGAGTTGAACATGCGTCAGCGTCGATGGGTCGAGCTTTTAAACGATTACGATTGTGCTATAAAGTACCATCCGGGCAAAGCCAATGTGGTGGCCGACGCCCTCAGTCGAAAGGATACTATACCTAGGCGTGTACAAGCGTTGCAACTCACTATTCAGTCTAGTCTTCCTTCTCAGATACGAGATGCTCAGGTAGAAGCATTGAAACCAGAAAACGTCAGGGCTGAAGCCCTACGCGGTTCAAGGCAACGGTTGGAACGAAAGGCAGACGGCGCCTACTATGTAACGGGACGTATCTGGGTCCCACTCTATGGCAACTTACGTGAGCTGGTAATGGATGAAGCTCATAAGTCTCGCTACTCAGTACATCCTGGTTCGGATAAGATGTACCACGACTTGAAAACTACATATTGGTGGCCTAGCATGAAAGCTCACATAGCAACTTACGTCAGCAAGTGCTTGACTTGTGCGAGAGTCAAGACTGAATACCAGAAACCATCAGGCCTACTCCAACAACCAGAGATACCACAATGGAAATGGGAGCAAATTTCCATGGATTTTGTTACTGGCCTGCCTAGATCTCAACGTCGGAATGATACTATTTGGGTGATCGTGGATCGACTCACAAAGTCTGCACACTTCTTGGCTATCAAGGAAACAGACAAGTTCTCTACTCTAGCAGACGTATATCTCAAGGAAGTTGTCTCGAGGCACGGGATGCCAACCTCTATTATCTCTGATCGTGATGCACGTTTTACTTCATAACTGTGGCAAGCGATGCACAAATCTTTTGGCTCACGGTTAGACATGAGCACAGCTTACCATCCGCAAACAGATGGGCAGTCTGAACGCGCCATCTAAACTCTAGAAGACATGCTACGGGCATGTGTAATCGATTTCGGCAACGGCTGGGAAAAACATCTCCTGTTAGTGGAGTTTTCGTATAACAACAGTTACCACACCAGCATCGAGGCATTGTACGGGCATAAATGCCGATCACCTCTTTGTTGGGCAGAGGTGGGTGACAGTCAGATCATGGGTCCAGAACTGGTGGTAGACGCAACGGAAAGAATTGCTCAGATACGACAACGCATGGCGGCAGCTCGCCACCATCAGAGAGCCTACGCAAACCAGCGTAGGAAACCTCTAGAATTCCAGGTCGGGGACTGGGTTCTACTCAAAGTCTCACCCTGGAAGGGTGTGGTTCATTTTGGAAAAAGGGGCAAGCTCAATCCGCGATATGTCGGACCATTTGAAATCATAGAGAAAATAGGCAAAGTGGCCTACAAACTAAACCTACCCGCAGAACTCAGTGCGGTTCACAACGTTTTTTTTCACGTGTCAAATCTGAAGAAATGTCTGTCAGATGAGACCCTTATAGCTCCTTTGAAGGAGCTCACTATCGACGATCAGTTGCGATTCGTCGAGGAACCAGTTGAAATCACGGACTGAGACGTTAAGGTCCTCAAGCACACTAGAATACCTCTTGTTCGAGTTCGTTGGAACTCCCTTCATGGCCCAGAGTTTACCTGGGAACGAGAAGATTAAATGAAACTCAAGTATTCCCAGTTGTTCGGAAATAGTGCAACCACTACTGAGGCTGAAGCTACTACAGAATTTCGGGACGAAATTCCAAATCAACGGGGGGATGATGTGACACCCCAGGAAAACCAGTAAACTACGCAACACAACTAGCTTCCTCAGTAGCACGTGCTAAATTTTGGGACGAAATTTCTTTCAAGTTGGGGATAATGTGACAACCCGAGTTTCCAAGGTCTTTCCTTGACACGTTATTTGTTTACAGTCACACTTTCATAACTTGTTTGCATTGTGATTTGCTTATACTTGATGTATGTTTGGAGCATTAAGCTATAGTGGAATGAAATAATAAACTATGTACTGTTCGATATATGTATATATTGGTGTGTTAACATTATTAATATTATTATTATAACCACGATAAGAGGAACGTATCGTTTAATCGTTAACTCGAACCAAACGCGTTTAACCTAACATATACACAAATGCACATTTATTTATTAGTTATTTACTGATTACATTTTAGTGATAATATAAACAAGTCAATCCGTTTGAGCGAGACACATAAACCAACGGGTTCACGCACTTGGGCCAAGCCCCAACCCAACTCCCCTCAACCATAGCCCATATAGAAACCTTATACTCTAATTATTCAAAATAGAACCCTAAACAACCCTCATCTCCCTCTCTAAACCGTGACGGCAGTGGACTTCATCGAGGCTTCTCTTTCCATCGTTCCAAGAACCGCCGGTTAGTAATATCATTGTACCATTAATTGCTTTGTTGACCAATATTCTATATCATTGCATTGCATGTGATATGCTTAGATAGTGCAGCCAAATGGAGAAGTACCTCCTCATGATTGTCGGCCACTGTTTCTTTTAATTACATGTGCATTGTCAGGGAATAAGTGATGGTATATATATGTGTGCAATGTGTTAATGTTTTGCATGTATAAGTAGATTGTACATAGCCTGCTTAATATTCTCGTAAATCGATGATTCAATGACTACGTCGAATGATTCAGTTCATGATTGTTCTGTATTATTATGTGACGATAGGGTTTGATAATAGGGCATTGGTCTTTAAAGATCCGTGATGATATGAACTAGATAATAACCAAAAACGTTGACTGCTACATTGGCATAACGTCACTCGTGTAATGATGGAACGGTGGTCATAATGAAACAGCTAGGACGATTAGGGTTTGCAGGATATTCACGACGAAACTCTGAAGTTCGTCACATGTTGCTCACGACGAAACCCTGAGTTTCGCCATACACATCTTCACGACGAAACCTTGAGTTTCGCCACACATGGTGTTGGTCTGCATGATGCTTGAATCTGTAAATAGCGATGGTGACATGATAAGTAATGGTTGATTTAATTTTTATGTTAAAATGTTGTTTATATGTGAGTTGGTAATGATAAATCTTCATGAAAACACTTGGGGAATTCACAGTAATTTGATCTAGTTGAATAGCGAGGATGGTTATATTATTTGTTAAGTACTGCATAGGGTGGACCATTATGTAATACAAATAATTTCTGATGGATGGTATATGATTTTTGGGTTATATGTTAAGGTGTTCTTGAATTATGTACATGGATAATTAAACTGATAGATGATAGATTGAATGATAATGGTTTGGGCCTGGGCCTCACACGTCGGGTCTACGGGCCACAAGCGGTACATAAACTCATACATTTTTTTGTATGGGTAAAATGAGATGTTAGGTGAATATTTGAAACGTGGTATGTGAAGTATAACTTTATATGTGTAGCACCTAGTATGCGAACATACTTTATATGATGGAATTTGTGCACGGTTAAGTGATATATCATGTCTGTTGATGAATGTATATTGCGTGTGTAAATGTGATCAAACTGAGTGATATTGGTATTTATGCTAGGACGTGTTTAATCC
This sequence comes from Helianthus tuberosus, assembly GCA_030545235.1. NCBI lineage: Eukaryota > Viridiplantae > Streptophyta > Magnoliopsida > Asterales > Asteraceae > Helianthus > Helianthus tuberosus. Next base: position 1,237 of record JARYGA010039163.1, on the reverse strand, counting down.
CTTTGGAACAAGTAGTGTAACGTAGATAATCATACCGAGCAAACCAAGGTGAGTTCACACTCTTACCAAGGCATGGGATTCCCCGGTGGGTTGGGAATGGGATTGAATGATTACTTGTACTTACATCACTACTAGACTACTTATCACGGTCCTCGGATTGGGAAGGATGCATGTGCCAAAATCTACGTAAAGCCTACGTGCTGTCCTCGGTTTGGGAAGGACACTGGTGTTAAAACCTACGTAAATCCTACGTACCATTGTCCTCGGATGGGGAAGGACACCAGCGCTAAACCTACATACTCGCTACGTACTGTCCTCGGTTGGGAAGGGCACCTACGTAAAACCTACGTAAACTTACACTTACTACTGTCCTCGGTTGGGAAGGGCACTTACGTAAAACCTACGTAAACTGATACTTACTACTATCCTCGGGTTGGGAAGGATACTTATGGATACAACTAGTCTAGTAACTTACAGTATGGGAAGCCCCCACTAATTGAACTTACAACATGGGAAGCCCCCACTAGATGAACATACAATTGGCCTAGTAATACACGGCCTGGTTATAAACGAACTTACGATTTGTTAAACGAACTTATTACTGAACAACCAACTGTGAACTCGCTCAACTTTGTTGTTGACTCTGTTACATGCCTTGCAGGTCATTAGGTATCTATGGAGCTTGCATGGGAGTGGAGAGGAGTCGTTGTGGGACATGGACAGCTGTGTGCCATGCTTAACATTTGAAACATTTAACTTATGTTGGGTTTACATATTTATGCTTCCGCTAAACACTTAACTATGTTATGGTTTTGAACACCTTTCATATTGATGAATGACTTTTATTTATTACTTACAATGTTCAATATGATTGGTGGCTTGATCCTGGTCAGTCACGCCTCCTAGCGGTGATACTCCGCGTGTGGATTTTGGGGGTGTGACAAAGTTATTTGTAAAACGATGTTTATGTGAAGATTGTATTGTAAATGTAATATGTCTAAACTGAAATGGTTTAAATAACGCTACGATATGTAATACCATAAAAGAACTTATATATAGGAAGTACCAGCGGCGTATCCACCATGTTTTTATCGTATTACACGTCGCCTCGTTACTTAAATCACTTACCCAAACAACCACCAAAATGTAATGTTTAACAATTGTAGAAATGTTTATGTATGGTCAAATACGGTTTACACAGTTCAACAGTTACAAACGGTTCACATAATCAAATGGT
>JARYGA010039162.1:0-28451 GCA_030545235.1 Helianthus tuberosus | reverse complement strand
ACCAAGCCCTAAAAACTTAAAGAAACTAACTATGAAGAACATGAAGAACATATCTACAAAAACTCTACAAACTAACAAGAAATGGAGAGATCCGTACCTGGAATGATTCTTGGGATGAAAGAATTTCTTGGAGGAAGCTAGGAGATGCAGAGGATTCGTGAGTGCTTGAAGTGGGTTCAATGGAGGAAGAAGATGAAGTTATGAAGAAAAGATGGTGCTGGTTGAGTTTTATTAAAGGGGCTCCATTATTGGGCTGCAAAAACATGTCTGGTGGTGCCAGATTTTGGTGGTAGTGCAGAATTTCGAAATTATTATATATATATATATATATTTTTTTTTTTAGAAAAACTCCTTGAAACCGGGGCACTCACGAAGCATCTCCTACCAAGAAAAAGAACCGAACTAATATACCTGAGAGCCGGTAACAAGCTCTAACATCCCTCGCGACCAGAACGAACCGCAACCTGAAAAGAAATAGACAACCACACACAAAAATAATAAACACACAAACATGCTAAGTTTATTTACGAGTCTTCAGCTAGACTCACCACCCCGAATTCATTTGTTCCTGGGGTGGAGGGTAACAATCTCCTCACTCGGGTCAACGGGCCCTCCAACATAAGCCTTTAACCTATGCCCGTTGACTTTAAACAACCTGCCATCCTCATGGCCTATCTCCACGGTCCCGTAAGGAAACACTGACCGTACAGTGTAGGGTCCCGACCATCGAGATTTAAGCTTGCCAGGAAACAACTTGAGACGTGAGTTGTACAACAGCACACGATCACCCACTCGGAATTCTTTCTTGTCCTTCAAGCGGGCATCGTGAAGCGTCTTAGTACGTTCCTTGTACAGCTTGGAGCTTTCATACGCATCGTGCCTAAGCTCCTCAATCTCATGAATCTGTACAAACCTGTTCTCACTCGCAGCAGCCATGTCAAGATTAACTGTCTTCAAAGCCCAGTATGCTTTGTGCTCGAGTTCAACAGGCAAATGACAAGACTTCCCATAGACCAATTTAAACGGTGTGGTGCCTATAGGAGTCTTGTAGGCTGTCCGAAAAGCCCACAGTGCATCATCCAGTTTCTCGGACCAATCCTTATGGCTAGAATTAACCGTTTTCTCCAAAATCCCCTTGATACCCCGATTAGTAACCTCGACCTGTCCGTTCTTCTGCGGATGATATGGTGTAGAGAATCGATGTTGCACACCATATCGGGACAATGCTTTCTCAAGTTGAGCATTACAGAAATGCGTCCCACGGTCACTAATCAACGCTTTCGGGGCACCGAAGCGAGCAAACAACTTTTTCAAAAACCTCACCACTACCCTCGCATCGTTAGTGGGCAAAGCTTGTGCTTCAGCCCACTGTCAAACGTAATCAACAGCAACAAGGATGTAGCGGTTCCCAAAAGAGGTCGGAAAAGGGCCCATGAAGTCTAGCCCCCATACGTCAAAAACCTCGCAAACTTGGATGCCGTTTTGTGGCATCTCATGGCGTACAGAAATGTTGCTCGCCCTCTGGCAAGCATCACAGGACCTCACCCACTCATGGGCATCACGGAAAATAGTCGGCCAAAAGAATCCGGCATCAAACACCTTCCTCGCCGTGTTGTTTGCTCCGTGGTGGCCTCCCATGGGTCCTTCGTGACAGTGGCGTAAAATATCCCTCGCCTCGTCACCATGCACGCATCGCCGGATCATCCGATCCGCTCCTACCCTAAACAAGTAAGGTTCATCCCAGAAGTAATGCTTGACATCTGCAAAGAACTTTCGCTTCTACTGATGGGTCATCCCCTTGATCAGGATATCACTAGCTAGGTAGTTTGCAAAGTCAGCAAACCATGGGGAATCATCACTAGTCTCGATCGTCATGAGGAACTCGTGGGGGAAATTGTCATTGATGTTAGGCCCACGAGATTCCTTTTCCTCGGAATGCTCAAGTCGAGACAAATGATCGGCTGCCACATTCTCAGCTCCTTTTTTATCACGGATTTCAATATCAAACTCTTACAGCAACAAAATCCAACGTATCAATCTCGGTTTAGGATCCTGCTTACCGAAAAGATACCGAAGGGCTGCATGATCCGTGTACACAATGGTCTTGGAAAGGATAAGATACGAACGAAACTTATCAAAGGCAAAGCCCACAGCTAGGAGCTCTTTCTCTGTCATGGTGTAATGCTCTTGAGCGTCATTCAAGGTCTTGCTCGCATAGTAAATCGGATGAAAATGTTTATCTTTTCTTTAACCCAAGACAGCCCCGATCGCGAAGTCACTCGCGTCACACATCAACTCAAATGGCAGCTCCCAGTCGGGAGCAACCATGATCGGGGCATTCACCAACTTCTCCTTCAACAACTCGAATGCCCGAAGGCATTCATCGGAGAAAACAAACTGGGCATCCTTCTCGAGGAGCTGAGTCATGGGACGGGCGATTTTGGAAAAGTCCTTTATGAATCACCGGTAAAAACCTGCATGACCTAGAAAACTCCTAATAGATTTCATGGATGTGGGAGGCGTGAGATTTAAAATAGTCTCGACTTTGGCTCGGTCAACCTCGAGCCCCGCCTGTGAAATCTTGTGCCCAAGCACAATGCCCTCCTTCACCATGAAGTGGCATTTCTCCCAATTCAACACAAGGTTGGCTTCTTCACATCTAGCCAACATCCTTTTCAGATTCCCGAGACACTGATCAAAAGAACTCCCAAACACAGAAAAATCATCCATGAAAACCTCCATGGAGTCCTCGATCATGTCGTGAAAAATGGACACCATACACCTCTGAAATGTGGCCGGGGCATTGCACAGTCCAAAGGGCATCCGCCGGTAGGCGAATGTGCCATAGGGACATCGTCTTCTCCTGATCCTCAGGAGAGATGGGAATCTGAAAATAACCCGAAAAACCATCAAGGAAGCAGTAGTACATCCTGCCCGACAACCTCTCCAACATCTGATCAATGAAAGGAAGTGGGAAATGATCCTTCCTCGTGGCATTATTGAGTTTGCGGTAGTCAATGCAAACTCTCCATCCGGTGACAGTACGAGTAGGAATCAGCTCGTTTTTCTCATTGGTCACCACTGTCATGCCTCCTTTCTTCGGGACTACCTGTACAGGGCTAACCCATGGTGAATCAGAGATCGGGTATATCAAACCTGCATCAAGTAGTTTGATGACCTCTTTCTTCACAACCTCCTGCATGTTGGGGTTCAAACGCCTCTGATGCTGCACTACAGGTTTAAAGTCCTCCTCCATCAAAATCTTATGGGTACAAAAGGATGGATTGATCCCTTTTATATCCATAATATTCCAAGCAATCGCCTTCTTGTGCTGCTTTAGGACTTCAAGCAATCGATCCTTCTCTTCCTTCGACAATTTGGCAGAAATGATAACGGGCAAATGAGTCTCACCCTCCAAGAAAGCATACTCCAAATGATCTGGAAGCTCCTTAAGCTCAACCGCAGGTGGATCCTCAATAGAAGGACGTGCTTTAGGCTCAGCAACGTGATCCACAACCTCAAAAACCTCAGGACACGGGGGAGACGCATGACCTATCAGACAGGTCACCTCCTCGACTAATCGGTCCACCCTAGGCGAACTAAAATCCTCCCCTCCTAGCAGCTGTGTGTCCAAAACATCCTCCTCGAATGCATTGCGAAGATGATCACTCACATATGTATCGATAGTCTCTATGAAGTAGAGTGTATCATCCTGACTTTGCGAGTGTTGCATGGATTTCCCAATGTCAAAGGTAACCTCCTCATCATCAACCCTAAGAGTAAGTCTACCGGTGCAGACATCAATCAAGGCTCTCGCAGTGGCTAGGAATGGGCGACCTAAGATAAGTGGAACATTTTTGTCCTCATCCATGTCTAGAATCACAAAATCGACAGGCAAGACAAACTTGTCGATTTTAACCAGCATATTCTCAACTATGCCTCGAGGATACTTCACTGAACCATCGGCTAGCTGAATGCTCATACGAGTCGGCTTGGGCTCTCCCAAGTCTAGCTTAGCAAAAACCGCATATGGCATGAGGTTTATGCTAGCTCCAAGATCAGCTAAAGCATTGCTGACCGACAAACTACCAATCAAACACGGGATAGTGAAACTCCCAGGATCATTCATCTTCTTCGGTAGTTTGTTCTGAAGAACCGCTGAACACTCTTCATTCAAGGTCACCTGCGAAAGCTCCTCAAGTTTCTTTTTGTTGGATAGAATGTCCTTCAGAAACTTGGCATACTTAGGCATTTGAGCAAGTGCCTCGACAAATGGTAAATTTATATGAAGTTGCTTAAAAAGCTCGAGGAATTTACCATAGTGTTCTTCCATTTTCTGCTTCTTCAACCTCCCTGGGTATGGAATGGGAGGGACATACTCTCTCACTGGCTCCTTGGGTCGTGCGGTACTTGCTGGGAGTCGCCTCTGTTGCACCTCACCCGGAGACTCACACTCAATCTCCTCATCATCATCAACCGGCTTTGCTGGAATAGCCGGAGGGATGGGCTGAGTGGTCTTGCCGCTTCTCAACGTGATGGCCTTTGCAGTAGCATTAGGATTAGTCTCTGTGTTGCTCGGAAGGCCCCCCTGTTATCTCTCAGACAACATCTTGGCAATCTGGCCAACTTGGTTCTCAATGGTCTGCATGGAAGCCTTTTGGCTTCTCAACTCATTCTCGTGCCTCGTGAAACGACCGTCATACTCCTTAAAACACTTCTCATTCTCTGCCTTTTGAGTGTTCTGACCGGCTAAGATCTGGCTAAGCATATCATGCACACTAGGCTCGCTAGCGGGAGGTCCCTGCTGAGGTCGAGGTGGACCATATACTCCATGAGCTGGAGCTGGGGGACGTGGAGCAAATCTGGGTGGATGCAGATTAGAAGCATCGGGCCTCCAACTGAAATTTGGGTGATTCTTCCACCCCGGATTATAAGTATTGCTGTAGGGATTATTCTGAGGACGGTATTGGTTGCCCATAAAATCAACGTGCTCGTGTGACATCTCTCCCGTCTGAAAATCACCTACCTGATATGCTCCCCCACTCGAAGAACCTCTCGAGTGCATTTCCATCACTCGTTCAAATTTCAAAGATAAGGCATCCATACGTGCTGTCATGGCTGTGTAGTCGTCCACATGATGAACTCCCTGCCGAGAACTCTTACCTCTTGGTGGCTGTTGCGTCCGGTTTTTCACGGCACACTTTTCAAGAATCTCAAATGCCTCGGTGGCATTTTTCATGCCGATATCCCCACCCGAGTATGTATCAACCATCATCTGTCCCTGACTGTCTAAACCATGGTAGAAGATCTGACATTGTTGCCACTTGGGCAACCCGTGATGTGGGACCTTTCTCATAAGCTCTTTGAAACGCTCCCATGCCTCGTAAAGGGACTCGTCCTCGTCCTGACGAAAGTTTAGAATCTTGGTTCTCAACCGAACAGTTTTCTCTGGAGGGAAATATTTCTGAAGGAACTTCTCAGCTAATTGATTCCATGTAGTGATAGATCCAGCTGGAAGTGAAAGAAGCCACTCCTTGGCTCCATCCCGTAAAGAAAACGGAAAGAGCTGAAGGCGGATAGCATCCGATGATGCATCACGAATCCTAAATGTGGCACAAACCTCTAGAAACCCCGCAATGTGAACACTAGGATCCTCGTGATCCTTGCCATAAAACTGTATCGCATTCTGCAACATCGATATGGTGCCAGCCTTGATCTCGAAATTATTATTGTCGATTGTTGGTGCATTGATGCTCGCAGGTAAACCATCAAGTGACGGTTTTCCTATTTCGTTCAAGATCCTATTCTCTTCTGCGTCCGCCATGTCTACTCGAACCTCGTAGAAGGTGTCATCGTCTGCCACGTCTGTCTCAATCGTCTAGGCTACCAAGCGAAACCGCTCTCGCAGCCTCCGGTGAAGATCACGCTCCGGCTCCGCTGAAGGCTCAACGATATCAGCAGCGGAGGTTGAGGACATGCATGACCTGTAGGGAATAAGGAGAAACACAATGCACAAAATATATACAAAAACACAAACAACTAGCAAATAATCATTTTTTTTCAATTAATCAAGCAAAGGCAAATAAAACAAGTAGACAAAAAATTTATACACTTTTCACAATGGCTAAATAAGTAACTCGAATCGTTTTCAAGAAGACCGCATCCTCGGCAACGGCGCCAAAAACTTGATGTGCGTGAATTAAATATATTTTTAGTTAAATTTTTCTTCACACAAATTTAGTTTTAAAATGGTTTTTCACCTAAAAACTAACTACACACACAAAAGGGCAAGTGTACCCGCCGGGTGGTAATATAGCTAATCGGCAAGAACCGGATATCAATCCATGGATGCGGTGTCTCGATACTAAACTTTTGCTACTTTAAAGCCTTTTCAAATGATTGGGTTGATTTTTTCTAACTTAGCATGCAAATAAATAAACTACTAAAAATTCTAACAAAGAAAAATATCTAAGAAAGGGTTGCCTAAACTAAGTATCCACTAATTCACATGTGACAACAAAGGGGAAGGAGGTTGTGATGATGCAAGCTCTAAAATTAACTTAGTCCCTAATCAAGGCTTCCTAGTCTATAATTCTTAGGAAAACTAAAAATGAATTAACATTCTAGTCACCTAAAAACTATTCTTTTAAGCTCACTTGCTAAGTTGATGTTAATCTTTAACAATGAGTTATTTGTTTGTCAAAACTCCTAACTCTACAAATTAGGGAAAACTAATATGAGAAACACACTAATCACCCTAACTTGGTTTTAAGTAGTTGGCACTATCATCATGTTCTTGATATGAACCACAAGCATGGTCATGCTAGCTAACAATTTTGGCCTAAATCATCAAACTAACAAGAACACAAACTATAGAATCCACATAAACATACTTATGATCTTTCCAAATCTAGATGCAAGAATTCACACATATGCTCAAATCATCATTCAATCACATTAGCAATTACCATTCCTAGTTTCATGCTATGAATCATACTAACAAGTTAACAAGATTCAATAATCATAATCTTTACATGGGCTTTCCAACACAACATGTAAATACTTATGAGCAAACATTCAAGAACAAGAACTTTAAGCATACACATGAACTCCAAGAACAAGATTAAATACCAACATGAAGATTAACAAGAACAATCATCACATCTACTTCCATGTTATCACATATTCATTAGCTTCAACTAAGTTTAGACAACTCAAATGTTTAGCCCATAAGGCTCATGGCTACCAAATCAAGTGCAAAGAAACATAAATTGTTCATAATGTAATAAGCTAACCAAGTTAAAGACAAGATTAAAATGATGTTTGAGTAGATCTTCAAGTGATTAAGTCCTCTTCAAGGCTCCCTCTTGGCTCCAACAAGCTTTCAAGACCAGATTCTTGAGAGAAAAAGTCACCAAAATGCTCCCACTCCCTTCCAAATGAGCTAGAAACTCGTATTTAAACTCTGCGCGAATGGCATGACCATGCCACCTTTTGGCACGGTCGTGCTTGGCAAGTGTCAGAACTACTTTCTTGGTTGATGACCATGTTTGATTCCATTTTGGGAAAATCCGCGCTCAAAAGTTCCCGAGGTGGCACGACCGTGCTCGGGCATGGTCTGGTCATGCCAGCCGGTAGTGCTCGACTATGAGCGAATCAATCTCGGAAACATGCTGATCTGGGACTCAAATTGTCCTTGCACAGTCGTGCCATTGATTGGCACGGTCGTGCTCCCCTTGATTTTGATGGTTCTGGTGCTAGATGCAAGTGCTGATCGAGAGTGCCCATGTCGGAATGGCTGGCACGGTCGTGCTCCTGGGTGGCACGGTCGTGCCGTATCTGGCAGTTTGCTGGAATGTTCCGGTTTTGCTCCATTTTGCTCCAAAAGTCTTCGTTTCAACACCGAGCCGAAGCCCGGACCTGTATTTTCACAAACAACTCAAATGAGTACCAAAATCAATGAAAATACAAAGAGTTTTCGCATAAACGGGGCGTATTTGACGTTTAAAAGATGTATAAATTCTTATACATCAGGTATCCTGAGGATCACTAACGAATTATGTGCAGGAGTACGAGTCCAAGCTTGCAACGTTCATGAAGACCTTTTCCCCTGAAGACTCGGTCCAAGTGGTTCGAAGAAAGACGTTGAGGCCGCTTTACTTGGTCTCCAACGTTAACTAAAGAATATTCGATGGCATCCCCCATTTATAGGAGATTTTGTTTTTATTTCTTAGCTATAAATAGATGGATAGATCAGATCGAATAGGACACAATACTCGCTGCTCTCAATCACTTCTACACTCTCGCAACTCTCACTTTCTGAAAAAAGCATTGTAACACCTAGTAGCGATCTGATCAATATCCTGCACTGTATCCTGACATTTGAAGCAATAAGAAGAACAAGGCAGCTGCGATTGTCAGCTCCCGAGGTTTTATGTCGGCGATCTAGATTGATCAAGGGCTTTCCTTGTACATCTCGTGTCACCCTTTACTTTTTGCTCATTGTTTGATTGTAGATATAACTCAATATCCTAAGCTATATCCTGAATACTGTTTTTGCAAACAACCAACTCAGCATATTTTCGATACACATTCTTAGCACACTACCTCACTTAACTAATTTGATCACTAAATTGCTTAGGTAATTTTTGACCAAAACAGGTCCTGCAAGAGATTTCTTATACAAAATATTATTTATAATAGTGAATCGTGATACCTTCATTCTAAGGGCCTTGGGGTTCTCATTCTTTGGGATGTGTCCTTCCTTGAGATATCTCATGATTAGAGCCGTCCATGACTTAGGATCCTCCTCAGGATATTCATCATTAGGATCCTGGATACTTACTACTTCCTTATCCTGAGATCTGAGAAGATCCACTGCGGGGTATAGGATATGTAGTATTGGTATTTGGGTTCCCTCCGGTATCCTTACTGATGATCCTAGGTTTGCCAAGGCATCTGCTTCAGCATTATCCTCTCTTGGTACCTGTTCAAGTGTAAAAACATCGAAATATCCTGCTATTTTTTTGAGAATTTCGAGATACTCGATTAATTTCTCACCTTTAACTGCATAGGTCCCATTAAAATGATTAGTAATTAACAAGGAGTCAACAAATACTTGTAAGCTTTTAACATTCATATTCTTGGCTAACTCTAATCCTGCAATCAAAGCTTCATATTCTGCTTCATTATTGGTGGCAGGAAACTCACACCTAATAGCCTGGGGTAATATGTCCCCCTGTGGCGATTTTAGTAGTATACCCAAACCTACACCTCTTACATTAGATGCACCATCAGTATATAATGTCCAGGATTCTAAATTTTCTCCTAGCTGTTGCACTTCTAGGTCTACTTCATTTTGAATATCATTACTGAAATCAGCCACAAAGTCAGCTAGAGCTTGAGATTTTATGGCATTTCTAGGCTCATATACTAGATCATAGGCACTCAATTTTACTGACCACTTAGCCATCCTGCCTGACATTTCGTGTGACAACTGTTCTCTGTGATCGATGTACAATGTAAAACAATGTTGGTTATCAATAAAACGATGTGCTTTGGTGTTATTATATGTGTTTAGGTGTTATTATATGTGTAATTGTGTTTATTAATTTTACAATTTGATTCGATTCCGATTTCAAGCTTTAAATCACTTTCTGGAAGGATATACGCAAACTGGTGCATAAACGCAGTCAGTTTAACGCGACGTACACACCGGAACTGTGACATAAGCTAAACATACCCTAAATATACTTCACATCACTTAGAAATAAGTTTCGAAGGATTCGGTATGGCGAAAACATGTTAATTCGAACTAAAGAACTATTTACGACAAAACTGCGAAACGAACGATGCTGACCGCCCAGGTAATATTTAAATCCCAAAAATGTTCTGTTATGATTAAAAATTTATTTTAATCAGGTTCGTGTTGAAAAATAAATTAAAACGCTTAGAAACGTTATTTTTCAAGTTTAAAAGCGCGTACCGCGTGTTACTGCGTAACACAGTGCTTCTACTGCAAAATGCAGACAACGCAGCCAGTCTCGGCAACTGAAATTTATTTCAGTAATATTTTGGCAAGATTATATTTATAGAATATTAAAAATAATTTAGAACGCCATAAACCGGAATTTAAACGCTAGATAAACTACCCGATACCCAGTTAAACACCTACTTTTATCTACCTTACCATCAAAATTACACATCACCCCCTCCCCCCCCCCCCCCCCACACACACTCAATTTTCGGTCACCTAAGGGAATCCCACAAAATATTATGCCAAGATTTCTCAAGGATTTGATTTGATATCCTTGATTTCTTTTGATTTTCTTTAGATTTTATAAGATTTTATCTAGATTTCTTCCTATAAGTACACCCCTTATCTTCATAACTTCATTCCATCACTCCATCTTCACTTTTCTCTCTCCCTTTGAACCGTCCACACCCCACCACCTCTCACTCTCATCTTTTGCAACTTTGTTCTAGTAAATCAAGCTCCATTTCAATAATATTTCAAGTAGTTGTGAAGAATCAAAGGTGTTTCCAAGGTGTTTTCAAGTGATCCAAGCTTCCTATCATCAAAATTTCATCCCACAACCTACTTGATCTTGAAGGTATAACACTTATGTTTAAATCATACTTTAGATTCTTGGTTGTTCTTGATGACTTGAAGTTTCTCTTGAATCTTGGAATTTTCACTAAACTTGAAATCTAAAATGAAATGGGTCTTGAAACAAATAAAAATGGTGGTGATATATATGTATGTATAACCGTACATATATATGTGTGTGTATGAGTCTTGAAGTTCGATTTGTTGTTAAATACTTGATTATGTTGTTACTTGTTCTTGAATACTAGTTAAAATGCAAGTGTTTAGTGATATATGTATGATATGTTAGGTGACCAAGTACATCAACAAATACACCTGAATATAACACATATTTTATGCATCTAAACCCATATAAAATGTTGATGCTATGTTAGCATGCTTTAGACACTTGTACATGAAGATACATGTTGAATTAAAGCTCAAGAAATGGTAAAAAAGGGTTGTATGACAAAACTGAATATGAACAGATTATAAGCACTAAAAATGACCTTATTTGATGTATTATAATGGCATGAAACTTTGACATATGGTTGATAACTTTGCATGTCGTACATATAGCTTAAAAAGTGGTAAATTATGTGAAATTTGCATGATTTATGTGCTTTATTCAAGACCTGCACTATCATGAGTATAACCATTATTTTATTCAGTAAATAACATGGGTTGTTTTAAAATTTCAAGTCGTTTTGATTCGGGATGGTTCGGGTAACGTTTGATGAAAAACTATGCGGTAAAAACGTTAAAAATCGCCTTTTCGGAGGATTTTTACAAAACTGTTTTAGATCAGTAACCAAACTGATATTTTTGATATAAAAATAAGTATTTTAACTTATATTAAGTTTACTTGGTGTTTGGTTGGTCATACGTGACTTCCGGCGCCCAAAAATGTTACCGAAACGCTAAAATAAGTGTTTTTCGACATAACTAGAATGTGTTGTTCATAAGTAAATTTTATGTGTTACAATGTGCTATGTGTTTTACAATATGTGTATGATGATGTGCTAGTGTTGACGAGATTATGTGTATTACGCTTGAGTATATATATACATATACACCAAAATAATCAAAAATAATAACTTTTCGAGAAAACTCAAAGTTATGTGAAAATTCTAAGTATCGAAGAAACTTCGGTATTTTTGTGAGTTTTGATTATTAAACCATTCTTATTTAATTTAGGACGAATAAACAATTTGAGGGATTGTGTATAAAAACGCACCCAAAGGTGAGTACATAGATCCCCTCTTTTTACTGTTTTCGATTGTTTTGGGGTGATTCATATGTATCAAAACGATTTCAATATTCTAACGATGGTTTCAAAACTATTGAGATGGTTTATACAAAACTAATAACGATTTCGATAATATGAACGAACTTGTTGGTAGTAGTTACATAACAAATACCATTCTTTAGCATTGATCAAGCCGACCAGTATTAGGTTATGGTACCATAGGATCTGACAAATCCCGTTATTAGGCTGCACCCATGGTTATGTGTGGGTTAGGTGGATAACGACTGAATCTGATGATTGTTAACTTACCCTTTGGAGGTTTGTTAATGCAAGAACGAGTTGAACGATGGACGATTCACAAAGGTTTGAATGTTATTAGCGAGACGACCAAAAGTAGTTTTCACAAATAAAATGAGAACGATTTGAACGAGTGAATGAATTGAACTATTTGAACGATTTAAACGAATGAACGATGTTCTATAATGAGAACGAATTAAACAATATTACACAACGATGTTTACGAAACTATATAAACCATACGAGTTTCATTACAAGAATGATTTATGATTTGGTTTACATAAACAAATGTTTTGGGTTAAGATTCATGGCATCGAGGTTTATAAATTATGACCAATCTATTTTGACTTGGTTATTCATTTACAATACAAACATTTTACAAAACAAGGTTTTCTAATATCAATTAACAAAGTTGTACGAGTTGTTTCAACATACAAACGAGCCATGAATCTAATACTCACACAAAAACTATGTACTCGCCAGCATTTCTTTGTTGACTTTGTTTTTACATATGTTTCAGGTGATGTTGCTTAATGTTGATTGCGAATAGGATGCATGCTCACTTAGGACCAGGCGAGGCCTTAGTGATTTAATAATGATGATAGACTGTGTTTGACTTGCTTGTCTAACTTTAAGACAATGTTTAATATGTAATAAAACGAAACTCTTTGTATCCATGGTTTGAAACAATAATTCTGTTACAACACTCCCCGACGTTTCCGCCATGGTTTGTTGTTTTACGTGGTCGGGGTGTGACAGAAGAGTTGGTATCAGAGCCAATGGTTATAGGGAATTAGGTTATTAGTAATACTTTGACCTAGACTATAACTTTCTAGGACCCCAACGCGAGTTGATTTGCGTTAGATTTTTTTTTAAAAAACAAAATACGAATCTGCTTCGAAAATTAATCATCCGTTCTAGGATGATTGATTACTAGGTTTTGAACCCTCTGTTGTATGGTTTTAAACCCTTCCAGTTTGACTCATTTTTGGCTTAGTGCCTTTTGAGTTTTCAAAATCTCGTCAGAGTTTGGGTCTAAATAATGTGAACACGTGCAAACTGGAAGAGTGAATGCCTGTACACTGAGTTTTCTCTCTAAGGCTAGAGTGTTCGTACAAATCCACATAATCGGACCAGTCACTCTTACCTGGGAACTCTTGGGGTGAGTGTTCACTTATAGGCGAGCATGTCTTCGCGATACATTATTTTGATTCATTACTTTGATTAGTCACTGCATGTCGTTTGTTTGTTCGAGATAACAAACAAATGATCGATTTGAGGAGCTCAGTCTTTTGTGTCCTACTATGGTTACCCCGTTGGAGAAAGCGATAGAGAGGTATATTGATGGTTTACCCGATTCCATACAAGATATTGTGACTGGCGTTAATCCTACTATTGTTCGTCAAGAAATCGAGTTGTCTGCTACCCTGACTGAGTCTCAAGTCAGGAAGGGTAAACTCACCCGCAAGGGTGATAAAAATAAGGCGACTGATTCTGAGAAGGACAAGAAAAAGGGTAAGGGTAAGGAAGGTGAGACGTCGAAGAAATCGAGGAAGCGAAAGGGTGCTCAGAACTTTGCAGTAACTGCACAAACTGCTCAGAACCCTCAGAACGCACCAGCTCAACCTCCTGCGAAGAAAGCGTATGCTGGTACCGCACCTCATTGTGCTCGCTGCAACGGTCATCATGTTGCACAACAAGCTTGTAGGCAATGCACAACGTGTGGTAAGCTTGGGTATCTGGCCAACGTCTGTCGTTTGGGTCAGAATCAGATTGTTCAGAATTAAGCTGCAGTGCAGGGGAATGCTGCTAGATTCCCACCAGGTTCATGTTTCAATTGTGGAGAGCTTGGTCTCTACCGCAACAACTGTCCGAGGTTGGCAAATGCAAATGCAAATGCAAATCCGAACATGAATGTCAATGTCAATGCGAATGCGAATGCGAATCCCGCCCGTGGACGAGTATTCAATCTAAATGCAAACGAGGCGCGAGCTGACAACCTCGTCATCAATGGTACGTTTCTTGTTAACAATCGACCTGCATCTGTGACAACTCGAGTTTCCAAGATTCCATCTTCGCATTAATTGCACGTTAATTGTTTAAGTTGTTCGTTTACACGACTTGTTTGTTTTACAACTGTGCACGTTTGTAATATGTTAAATCATATTGTGATTAATATGATATATTTGGTGTGCATTATATATATATGTGTATAGTAATAAATTGCCTTGTGTTAATTTGTGTGTTATAAATTAATATGGAACTTTGCCTGACACCCCTAGCCAAAAACCCACATCCTACGAAAACACTCTATGACCGAAAACACCTGAGGTGTTTTCGTCCATAAGTGGCCAGGGAAAAACATATGGGCTTCGGCCCAGTAGTAATGGGTTTTTTTATATATCATGCTCCCCACTTCACGTAAAAGTCTTATCACCAAAAACCGAAACCCTAGAGTACTCCCTTTGTGTGCGACGGCAGGCCCCCTCATTCGAAGCCAAATCCCTCTTGTTGATCATTCCTTGTTCGGTTAGTGTTTTGTCACATCTAATGTAACTTAATTCTGAATGGATGTTTTGATGATTCTGATTTGTTATGCATGACAGGAACAACTATATTTTTATATACGTAACTTGGTGTTGATCTAGGGTTTGAGAATTTATATGATTGAATGATTTATCTGGACTGATATTAATGTGATCATGACCCGAAAACATATTAACATGATATTAGTATTCGATTACATTATATATATATATATATATACTAATAAACTGGATGCTAGGTATGTATGTTGATTGTTGAACTGAATGATGATTCTGTGTACATGACACTTAGATGACGGTTCGGATCGTATGGATGATTATGAAGTTTATCTGATTGTCTTAGTTAATCCGATTGAATGATTTTTGTCAAAGTCATTGAAACTGTTAGCGTGAACTAAGGTTGCGGTAGTATATAACTGTTAGTGACATGGAAAACCTACCCGACGAAATCCCCATGAAATCACTAGAACCAGACGAAAACAACCAATGTTTTCGTCAAACTTCAAGCCCGACGAAATCAAATGGGATTTCGTCGCCTGGGCGATTTCGTTGAATTGAGTTTTTGCCACGTGCATGTTTTCGTCGAATGCTGATAAGTCATGAACTTTGTTGGCTCGGTAAACCCAGCTGGTTTATTAACTCTGTTAGGTTGTAACTCTGTTAGTATGTAACTCTGTTCGCTTGTTAACTCAGTTAATTCTGATTTGACTCTGTTGTTTCCGATTAGCTCTGTTATGCATGTTAACCGTGTTTGATGCACTAATTTTGTTAAGTATGCTGACTAGGGTACATAACTATGTTAAGCATGTCATGTATGTTAAGTATGTCAAGCATGATTACCTCTGTTAAGTATGACAACTTAGTAAGGGACTTGCATGTAACTTGGAAGCTACGGGTGAAATTATAGGACTTGACTGATTACTTGTGAGCATAGATTAGCATACCGAGCAAACCAAGGTGAGTTCACACTCTATCCAAGGTATGGGATTCCCAAGGGTTGGGAATGGGTTAAAGAACTGAACGGTAACTACAAACTTGCATATTCCCCATACAACAGGATACGTACGACCATAAGACCATCACTCAATCATTTTAAGTCCCTCATTTATCGACTTAATCGCCGAGGCCTATGGCGAGCGGGTCATTAGTAGATAGCGCTATTAGGTTTAACAAACCTCACACTGTGTCGTCCGAACGGGCGTGTACTAATGGACTATGGGCAAAGGGTCAATGCTGATAGACATTGACTTCGGGCACCACTTACATTTTCATAGCAGTCGATACGCGTGGTCTAGTAACACATGGGAAGCCCCCACTAATCTTCGCAAACATGTCTGGGAGACCGCGATACGAATCAACACGATACATGGTTTACAAAACGAACATACGATTTACGAAACGAATGCTATAACTAAACAACCAACTGTGAACTCGCTCAACTTTGTTGTTGATTCGTTGCTACATGCCTTGCAGGTCGTTAGGTACTCTTGGAGCTTGCACAGGGAGGCGCGGTCGTTGTGGGACGTGGCAGTGTGTGCCATGCTAAAAACATTACTTTATTCCGTACTTAATACTTATATTGGGTTTTACAATTATGCTTCCGCTAAACACTTAACTACATTTTTTATTTGAAACACCTTTCATATTGTGTGGTTGAATTTTACTTATTACCGGTTATGTTCAATATGATTGGAGGCTTGATCCTGGTCAGTCACGCCTCCAAGCGGTGATACTCCACGTGTGGATTTTTGGGGGTGTGGCAGATTGGTATCAGAGCCATTGGTTATAGAGAACTTGGTTTTAATAAGGGAAAAAGCTTTTATTAAAACCATACTATAACCTGTACAGTGCTCAACGATCCACAACGACGCTTCGCTCCACGTGTAAGACTCAACATTCTAAGTGATATGAATTATGTTTACATTGCCTACTTTCAAGATTACATAGAACTTTGCTCATGGTATGCTTAGATAAACGTAACAACTATTGTTTGAAAACGCTTGTGTGCTTACACTCTTCTGTCATCGCACTTTCGTGAACCTCTCTCACTCATATTTCCTTTGATATGAAGATCATGAGCGGACGCGTTAACTTAACTCAAGCCCAGTTGGCGGCTTTGATCACTGAACTAGTTACTGCAGCACTCGCAGCTGCCCAGGCAGGAGGTATACCCTGCAGTCGCAACTCACTCTAGGATCCTTAGATCCTACTCTCGTAACCCAACACATGTGCTTAATTTTGTTTACTCTTATGCACACGACAGGTCAACATGCTCAGCCACCTGTATGCACATTCAAGATGTTCATGGACTGTTGTCCTAGTACTTTCAGTGGCACTGAAGGAGCCGTTGGACTCCTCCATTGGTTTGAAAAGCTCGAGTTTGTCTTCGAGATGTGCGAATGCCCTAAGGCTCATAGGGTGAAGTACGCCACTGGTACTCTCGAAGGCACTGCGCTAACTTGGTGAACGCGCAAGTTCAGATGCTAGGGCTGGCGGCTGCTAATGCCACCCCATGGAATGATTTTAAGGAACTAATCAAACGTGAATACTGTAGTCGTGATGACATCCACAAGCTGGAAGTGGAGTTCTTTAACCAGAAGATGACGGCGTCAGAGATAGAAGCATACACGAAACGATCCAACGAACTGGCAGTGTTATGCCCAACTATGGTGGATCCTCCCATCAAGCGCATTGAGCTGTACCTCAAAGGCTTAGTACCAGAAATTCAAAGTCATGTGACTTCTGCCAACCTTGCTACCATCCAGGATATTACTCGTCTTGCTCATCATCTCACAGACCAGGCAGTGGAACAGAACAAGCTGCCTAAGCGTATTGGTGCTGCTACTACTGTTACTACTTCTGCTATTCCCAGTGACAACAAGAGAAAGTGGGATGGAACCTCCAGCAAGGGTTCAACTTCAGTTCAGTCCCAGGTACAGCAGTGAAAGTGTCACACCCCGACCACGTAGAACATACAAAACATGGCGGAAACATCGGGGAGTGTTGTAACAGAATTAATGTTTCACAACCATGGAAATTAAAGTTTCGTTTTATTGATTAAAAGTGTTACAATGTCTTAACAAACAAAGAAATACAACATAATTAACTAGTCTTGCATCTTTTATTGTCACTAAAGCCCAAGTCTGCCTATGTGTATCTTGATTATCTTATGCAACAGCTCCTGAAAAACACATGTGAAAATAGGTACGTCAGCATAAAAATGCCTATGAGATACATAGGTTTTGTGAAAATAGGTTTCATGACTTATGTTTGAGAAAATGTTTAGTCATGAACCTTGTAATTTGCTTTGTTTTGTAAATCATTGAAAAACGATAAGACCACATAATATGTATAAATAAGAGAATAATGTATGGTTAAATGAATAACCATTGTAAAAATGAGTTTGTATAAGATAAGTTGTTTGTAAATCAATGTCTTGTGAAAAGTATGTTATTTGTATAAAATGTTATATGTCTTAAACTGAAATGATTCAAATAACGCTACGACATGTAATACCATACAAACACTTATATATAGGAAGTACCAGCGGCGTATCCACCATGCTTGTATCATATTACACACGCATCGTTCATTAATCACTTAATCAAACCAAACCACCAAAGTAATGTTTAACAATTGTAGAAACGTTTATGTATGGTCAAATACGGTTCACACGGTTCATAGATACAAACGGTTCACAGATTCTAACGGTTCACAGATAAAAACGGTTCACAGATACAAACGGTTCACAGATACAAACGGTTCACAGATACAAACGGTTCACAAATACAAACGGTTCACAGATACAAACGGTTCACATAGTCAAATGTTTACAACGGTTCACATAGTCAAATGTTTACAACGGTTCACATAGTCAAATGTTTACAACGGTTCAAAAATGTAATGTAAAACGAAGTACTAAGTAATGCACACAATGGGCACACCTAGCATGAAATGTAATATAAATCGATGTACTAAGTAATGCAAACAATGGGCACACCTAGTATGAAATGTAATGAAAATCATGTACTACAATGTACTAACGAACATAGCAGGTATACGATGTGAAAACAGGAAAGCACGAAAGTAACAAGTAGGCACATGTGTTCCACCCCAAAACAGTTTGAAAACGGTAAAAGAGGGGTCTATGTACTCACTTGAGATTGATCAGAAGTCCTAAGATAACCACCAAGCAATGCTAGAGATCGCGGAATATCAAATGGCACCTAATATAGGTAACTACATTAATAAACCGGACCTAAGTCGGAAGGTCGGATAGAATGAGGGTGCGTAAACCAAATGAGTATGGGAACTCATGTAGTATGGTTTAACAAAGCCTACATACTAAATGAAACCTAACCTAAGTGCTTGTGACCCATTACGACCCGTTTAGGTAGCTTATGCTACTTTAACGCGTCGTTCGCGTGAAACGCGTTCGGACCGCCTAACTAGTCCTATGACAAGTAATATATGCCTTATCATGTCTAATATGGTTGTCAAATCAGTTTAGATGTCAAAAGTTATGTTACATATGATTAAAACGAATTTTGGCATCAAAGGGGTATTTTGGTAATTTACCTAAGGCATATAAACTACCTATCATACAACTACTTAAACGAAGCGACCATAAGGTATAACCTCGGAAGGTTATTCCCTATACACTATGGTCACCTAAAGTGCTTGGTCGGATCCTAATGATCGACCAAACGGGTCGGGTTCGAAAGTATAAGCGATTGTTTAGATCGCTTACCTTACGAACCTATATAAGCACTAAACTAAAAGTGACGAGCTATGCATGTTAAAACATGCTTAACTAAGTTTAGAAAACAGGTTTGGTATCACAACAAATGGTTGTGATACCTAAGAGTAGTTTGGTTACAAAATACGCAAGAATACGTATTCTGCCCGAAACTATGGCTCGTCACTGAGCCTAGATAACGTGGTAATCAGTAGGTATAGTCGCTAGGGACTATAACCATCGTGATCACACTCACGTTATGAAGTTCAAACGAACTTCGCATCGACCATAAACTGGTCAATGCAGAAAGTCAAATAAAGTTTGACTTTCGGACTCGAAAAGCAATAAAAGAACGAAGGAACACTTACGAAGGGTCCCCGAATGCTAATCTAGATCAAAATAGCTCAGGTATGAAACAAAGGTTTCAACTTAGAGCACAAATGATCAGATTCTTGTGAGAAATGTGTGCAAATGTGATGGGTATTTATAGATTTCGGGTAACCGTTAAGATCGTTTGTCGAATATCGTGCCTTAATCTTGTGCGTACATTTGTCAAAATGTTATGGTAACTGAAAATGGCCTATTATGAGCTGAAAGGGCAAGTTTAGAATGTGTGGATGAGGTTTAATCAGCTGAAATCTGCTGACTGTTTAATCTAATCTGATCTGCAGAACCCATACGCACCGTAGGGCAAAAAGGGCCTGCACATCGTAGGGGTTAAGTTTGGCAGAATTACACTTTTGGTCCCTGTTAAGCAATAAGGTCATTTTTGGCACGTTTAAGGCCCGTTAACCCCATTTCAAAGATCTAAAATGACGTTAAAGTATAGGGAACTTAAAATATGCTCAAAAATATCTCGGATGTCGGTTCGTTTAGCCGTACGATTGCGTTGTTCGGTTAATTACGACGGAATGCGCATAAGCGCGAAAAACGATCCAAATGACGAAACGAATGGATTTTTCTTATGCCAAACACTAAAATAAAATATTTTAGTGCTTACATAAATTTTTGGATGTCCGGATGTACTCAGAACGTAAGTTATGCGCGGAAATGCAAACTTGTGCACTTTTTGACGCTTTTAGTCCCTGAATGACACAAAAGTTTATTTTAGCATACCGAACACCTCTAAGACTATTTCTAAGCTATGTAAAGGATATTTATGGTATGTTTAACTTATGGTCATGTTCCGGAATGTCTGTTACAGTTCAAATTGGCATACTTTCGCAGTTTGTCAAATTCAGTCCCTGTAAGCGAATAAACTTTGATTTCTCCACACCAAACATTCCAAAACTTATATCTAAGTTATGTAAAGGTTATTTAAGGTATGTTAAGCCTATTTCACTATTCCGGAGTGTTCGTTGCATTAAACTGATTATATTTACGCATCAGTGCGCGTATAACCTTCCAGAAAGCGATTTAGAGCTTGAAATCGAACAAGAATTGATATGTGTAAACGATACACATATTTTTACAAATCCCAAGTATGAAATACAATATTTCATTGGTTTGGAATTTGTTTGATGGTTGAAGTGACACAGGTGTCACAGTCTCCCCTACTTTAGGAAATTTCGTCCCGAAATTTATTCGTAGGAGTCTATTTGTGACTTTGTTGGAAAATAACCACCAGAGATATGTAAGGCATAATCCTGTCATTTCCTTAACGGACATTCTTCAGAATGAAAATGAACAGGCGGAGTCATTTTCCTCAACGAGTATTCTTCAGAAGTGGAAATGAAGGAATAAACAACGGGGATTCATTTCCTCAACGGGCAATCTTCAGAAACGTAAAATGAACTTACGGAGTCATTTTCAACGGGTGCTTCATCAGAAATGGAAATGAAAAGGAGAAACAAACGGATATTCATTTCCTCAACGGACAAATCTTCAGAAACGAAAATGAACAAACGGAGTCATTTTCAACGGGTGCTTCCTCAGAAATGGAAATGAAAATGATAGACAAACGGATATTCATTTCCTCCACGGACAATCTTCAGAAACGAAAATGAACTTACGGAGTCATTTTCAACGGGTGCTTCCTCAAAAATGGAAATGAAAGGAGAAACAAACGGATATTCATTTCCTCAACGGACAAATCTTCAGAAACGAAAATGAACAAACGGAGTCATTTTCAACGGGTGCTTCCTCAGAAATGGAAATGAAAATGATAGACAAACGGATATTCATTTCCTCAACGGACAATCTTCAGAAACGAAAATGAACTTACGGAGTCATTTTCAACGGGTGCTTCCTCAGAAATGGAAATGAAAATGATAGACAAACGGATATTCATTTCCTCAACGAACAATCTTCAGAAACGAAAATGAACTTACGGAGTCATTTTCAACAGGTGCTTCCTCAGAAATGGAAATGAAAATGATAGACAAACGGATATTCATTTCCTCAACGGACAATCTTCAGAAACGAAAATGAACTTACGGAGTCATTTTCAACGGGTGCTTCCTCAGAAATGGAAATGAAAATGATAGACAAACGGATATTCATTTCCTCAACGGACAATCTTCAGAAACGAAAATGAACTTACGGAGTCATTTTCAACGGGTGCTTCCTCAGAAATGGAAATGAAAATGATAGACAAACGGATATTCATTTCCTCAACGGACAATCTTCAGAAACGAAAATGAACAAACGGAGTCATTTTCAACGGGTGGTTCCTCAGAACTGGAAATGAATAGAGTTAACTTCTAGGCACATGACAAAACTCGCTGTGGTTTCCGTGCACTAAATTCCATAATTATGTATGCATCCATAATTACGTAATTCCTTGCACAGTCCGCACAGTTTGTCTTGTAATGTTCATAAGCACATAATCACATAGTTCTTTAACTTGGTTATTAATTTGTTATTAATTTGTTATCGATTGAGAACGGATATGGAAAACAGTCGATGGACTTCAATGTCCTCTGGGATCTATCTGAAGACATAGGAAGATCTCCCAAAAATTCGATTCTGTTTTCAAAGAAACGTAATAGTCGAATTTAAGGAACACAACAATTTTAGGATTCACAGAAATACCCTTAGGTACCCTATTAAGGATTTATAGTGGTAATTTGGGTATTCGTTCAGTGTTGTAACTTGCGCCTTGTACTTCGTTTTCCTTAGAAGAAACGGGTACTTAGGAATTTCGTAGAAAACGCAAGAGATCATAAGATAGAAAAAAAAATTTGGGGGTAGTTTGCTTTTCAAGGAATACGATTCCTTGATTGTCGGTATTGTAGGGGATATGTTGTTTATACATACAACCACATAATATACATTGCAATGTAAAATAAAAAGATTTATTTATTAACAATGATAACAACTGTTTCATGGACCTTGACAACAAAAGAAAATAATACATAAGGCTTGATTATTTCTAAACAGCGTTGTCTTCCATTCGGTCAGATGTTCATCCCTGCGCTGGATTTGCATTAGCAAGCTTTGGGCAATTTCTTTGGAAATGGCCCATCTCGCCACAGTTGAAGCAAGAACCTGGTAGAAAACGACCTTGAGCAGGATTGTTGCCAGGTTGGTTTGGTGCAGCTGCAGCTGGGCAGACTCTTGCTGTATGGCCTATAAGCCCACAAGTTTGGCATTTGCGGCACTTTACATTGGCATGATGATGGAGGCTACATTGGTTGCACAAGGGTGTAGTTCCATTATATGGCTTCCTAGCAGGGGGTTGAGCTGCTTGATTGGGGACGGCTTGATCATTGTGAGCGACCACGGCGAAGTTCTGAGAAGCCTTTCGCTTCTTTGACTTCTTAGGAAATCCAGTCTGTTCATCCATGGTCTTTGATTCCTCGGTTGGTTTCGATTCCTCGACCGGTTTCTTGTCACCTTTTCGGAAAAGTTTACGTTTCCTGATTTGAGATTCAGTTAAGGTTGCAGCTAGCTCAATGGCCTGTCTAACTGTAGTAGGGTTGCTGCCAGTCACAATGTCTTGTATTGAGTCAGGGAGGCCATCAATGTACTTTTCTATTGCCTTATCCAAAGGCGTGACCATGTTTGGGCATAACAGACTCAACTCCTCATAACGGTCCGTGTGGGCTCGATGCTCACCGCTGTCTTGCTCAAGATTGTCGAATTCCCTTTCCAAGGCCCTGATCTTGTGACGAGGACAAAATTCCTTCATCATAAGGGCCCTAAGTTCAGCCCATGTCTGTGCTAGAGCAACTTCTGCACCACGATCTCTCATAACCCCGTTCCACCACGTAAGGGCTCTCTTCTGGAACACACTCAAAGCAAACTCGACCTTGCGATTGTCAGGACACTGCACGTGGCGGAAAGTATTCTCAATGCTCTCGAACCATTGAAGGAGCCCAGTCGCTCCCTCAGAACCACTAAACTTGAGTGGTTTCGCTGAGTTAAAACTCTTGAAATTGCATGGACCATTGTTGTTGTTGTTGGCTTGATTCCATTGAGCAAAGAGATTTGGGAATTGAGCAGCCATTTGCTGCGCAATGATTTCTGCCAGTTCGGCAGTCGCTATCTGGTTTTCGCGTCGAGGAGGCATTCTAAAAGAGGAAACATGAGAGGAAACGAGTGAGAGAATTAGACGAAAAGAATAAGATGAAACAAATTTGATGAAAGCAAGGATAGTGGTCATTTGTTTGTTACCACCAGGTAAACAAACGACACACAGGGACTAATCAAAGTAAATGAGTCGAAAATAATGTATCGCGAAGACATGCTCGCCTATAAGTGAACACTCATCCCAAGAATTCCCAGGTAAGCACAACTGGTCTCGCGTCTGATGAGATGTATACGAAGTGCTTACCTAGACAGAAAACCCAGAATACAGGCATTCACCCTTCCAGTTTGCACGTGTTCGCATTATTTAAAACCCAAAACCTTGACGAGATTTTGAAAACTCAAAGGGGTTCAAAACCATATAACAGAGGGTTCAAAACCTTACAATAGAGGGTTCAAAACCTTGTAATCAATCATCCTAGAACAGATGATTAGTTTTCAAAGCGGTTTTGAAATTTATGTTCTTGTTGTGGTAGTCGCCTAAGGATAGGTGACGGTATTGTTTTATGACTAAACGCAAGTAAACTCGCGTTAGGGTCCTAAGAAGGTTATAGACTAGGTCAAAGCATTACTAATAACCTAATTCCCAATAACCATTGGCTCTGATACCATCTTTTCTGTCACACCCCGACCACGTAGAACATACAAAACGTGGCGGAAACATCGGGGAGTGTTGTAACAGAATTAATGTTTCACAACCATGGAAATTAAAGTTTCGTTTTATTGATTAAAAGTGTTACAATGTCTTAACAAACAAAGAAATACAACATAATTAACTAGTCTTGCATCTTTTATTGTCACTAAAGCCCAAGTCTGCCTATGTGTATCTTGATCATCTTATGCAACAGCTCCTGAAAAACACATGTGAAAATAGGTACGTCAGCATAAAAATGCCTGTGAGATACATAGGTTTTGTGAAAATAGGTTTCATGACTTATGTTTGAGAAAATGTTTAGTCATGAACCTTGTAATTTGCTTTGTTTTGTAAATCATTTGAAAAACGATAAGACCAGATAATATGTATAAATAAGAGAATAATGTATGGTTAAATGAATAACCATTGTAAAAATGAGTTTGTATAAGATAAGTTGTTTGTAAATCAATGTCTTGTGAAAAGTATGTTATTTGTATAAAATGTTATATGTCTTAAACTGAAATGATTCAAATAAAGCTACGACATGTAATACCATACAAACACTTATATATAGGAAGTACCAGCAGCGTATCCACCATGCTTGTATCATATTACACACGCATCGTTCATTAATCACTTAATCAAACCAAACCACCAAAGTAATGTTTAACAATTGTAGAAACGTTTATGTATGGTCAAATACGGTTCACACGGTTCATAGATACAAACGGTTCACAGATTCTAACGGTTCACAGATACAAACGGTTCACAGATACAAACGGTTCACAGATACAAACGGTTCACATAGTCAAATGTTTACAACGGTTCACATAGTCAAATGTTTACAACGGTTCAAAAATGTAATGTAAAACGAAGTACTAAGTAATGCACACAATGGGCACACCTAGCATGAAATGTAATATAAATCGATGTACTAAGTAATGCACACAATGGGCACACCTAGTATGAAATGTAATGAAAATCATGTACTATAATGTACTAACGAACATAGCAGGTATGTGATGTGAAAACAGGAAAGCACGAAAGTAACAAGTAGGCACATGTGTTCCACCCCAAAACAGTTTGAAAACGGTAAAAGAGGGGTCTATGTACTCACTTGAGATTGCTCAGAAGTCCTAAGATAACCACCAAGCAATGCTAGAGATCGCGGAATATCAAACGGCACCTAATATAGGTAACTACATTAATAAACCGGACCTAAGTCGGAAGGTCGGATAGAATGAGGGTGCGTAAACCAAATGAGTATGGGAACTCATGTAGTATGGTTTAACAAAGCCTACATACTAAATGAAACCTAACCTAAGTGCTTGTGACCCATTACGACCCGTTTAGGTAGCTTATGCTACTTTAACGCGTCGTTCGCGTGAAACGCGTTCGGACCGCCTAACTAGTCCTATGACAAGTAATATATGCCTTATCATGTCTAATATGGTTGTCAAATCAGTTTAGATGTCAAAAGTTATGTTACATATGATTAAAACGAATTTTGGCATCATAGGGGTATTTTGGTAATTTACCTAAGGCATATAAACTACCTATCATACAACTACTTAAACGAAGCGACCATAAGGTATAACCTCGGAAGGTTATTCCCTATACACTATGGTCACCTAAAGTGCTTGGTCGGATCCTAATGATCGACCAAACGGGTCGGGTTCGAAAGTATAAGCGATTGTTTAGATCGCTTACCTTACGACCCTATATAAGCACTAAACTAAAAGTGACGAGCTAAGCATGTTAAAACATGCTTAACTAAGTTTAGAAAACAGGTTTGGTATCACAACAAATGGTTGTGATACCTAAGAGTAGTTTGGTTACAAAATACGCAAGAATACGTATTCTGCCCGAAACTACGGCTCGTCACTGAGCCTAGATAACGTGGTAATCAGTAGGTATAGTCGCTAGGGACTATAACCATCGTGATCACACTCACGTTATGAAGTTCAAACGAACTTCGCATCGACCATAAACTGGTCAATGCAGAAAGTCAAACAAAGTTTGACTTTTGGACTCGAAAAGCAATAAAAGAACGAAGGAACACTTACGAAGGGTCCCCGAATGCTAATCTAGATCAAAATAGCTCAGGTATGAAACAAAGGTTTCAACTTAAAGCACAAATGATCAGATTCTTGTGAGAAATGTGTGCAAATGTGATAGTTATTTATAGATTTCGGGTAACCGTTAAGATCGTTTGTCGAATATCGTGCCTTAATCTTGTGCGTACATTTGTCAAAATGTTATGGTAACTGAAAATGGCCTATTATGAGCTGAAAGGGCAAGTTTAGAATGTGTGGATGAGGTTTAATCAGCTGAAATCTGCTGACTGTTTAATCTAATCTGATCTGCAGAACCCATACGCACCGTAGGGCAAAAAGGGCCTGCGCATCGTAGGGGTTAAGTTTGGCAGAATTACACTTTTGGTCCCTGTTATGCAATAAGGTCATTTTTGACACGTTTAAGGCCCGTTAACCCCATTTCAAAGCTCTAAAATGACGTTAAAGTATAGGGAACTTAAAATATGCTCAAAAATATCTCAGATGTCGGTTCGTTTAGCCATACGATTGCGTTGTTCGGTTAATTACGACGGAATGCGCATAAGCGCGAAAAACGATCCAAATGACGAAACGAATGGATTTTTCTTATGCCAAACACTAAAATAAAATATTTTAGTGCTTACATAAATTTTTGGATGTCCGGATGTATTCAAAACGTAAGTTATGCGCGGAAATGCAAACTTGTGCACTTTTTGACGCTTTTAGTCCCTGAATGACACAAAAGTTTATTTTAGCATACCGAACACCTCTAAGCCTATTACTAAGCTATGTAAAGGATATTTATGGTATGTTTAACTTATGGTCATGTTCCAGAATGTCTGTTACAGTTCAAATTGGCATACTTTCGCAGTTTGTCAAATTCAGTCCCTGTAAGCGAATAAACTTTGATTTCTCCACACCAAACCTTCCAAAACTTATATCTAAGTTATGTAAAGGTTATTTAAGGTATGTTAAGCCTATTTCACTATTCCGGAGTGTTCGTTGCATTAAACTGATTATATTTACGCATCAGTGCGCGTATAACCTTCCAGAAAGCGATTTAGAGCTTGAAATCGAACAAGAATTGATATGTGTAAATGATACACATATTTTTACAAATCCCAAGTATGAAATACAATATTTCATTGGTTTGGCGTTTGTTTGATGGTTGAAGTGACACAGGTGTCACAGAAAGATTGATGACTATCAGTGCCCTGGTCAGCAATCCTCTAGTAGTCAATGGCAGGGTGGATATCGAGGAAACCTCCCGAAGTGCAACACATGCAACAGACACCACAATGGTCAGTGCAACAAGGGTCATTGTCAAGGGTGTCTCAAGATGGGTCATGAAGCTAAGGATTGCAGGAGCTCACGACCTGCGAATTAGAACTATCAACAACAACCACCCGCTCTACAGAACCAGCAGCAGCAACAGCGAGGAAACAGGGGGTGCTTTCAGTGTGGTGCTGAAGGCCACTTCAAGCGGAACTGCCCTCAGTTAAACCAGAATCAGAACAACAACAACAACAACAACAATAATCAGGGCAATGGGAACAACAATGGAGATAACAACGGGGAAAACAATGGAAACAATGGCGCCCGGGGTCGAGTGTTTATGCTTGGTCAGGGTGATGCTAGGAATGACCCCAACGTCGTGATGGGTAAGTTTCTACTGGATGACTTTTATGTTACTGTTTTATTTGATTCGGGTGCCGATACTAGTTATGTGTCTCTAAAAGTTAGTCAGTTGTTGAAACATACACCAACTCCCTTAAACACCAAACATGTTGTAGAGTTAGCAAATGGTAAAAGTTT
>JARYGA010039161.1:0-22801 GCA_030545235.1 Helianthus tuberosus | reverse complement strand
TTGTATACTCGCCGGTACATTTTTGTACTGACTCTATTTTAATAAATGTTGCAGGCTGACAGGATACTAGGAATCGTGAAACAAGCTAGGATGGAACTTAGATACTCCACGTAGCTAAATCTAGAAACTTTGAAACAATGATTATACTTGTTTTGATACTATGTTTTGGGTGGTTGATGTTTGTTTTAGGCAGTTGCATGAAATGAAACTAATTTATATTTAAACTATTTAGTGTTATGGATTCTCGTGAGCAATCTGAACGCTTAGTGCTCGCATCCCGATGATTCTACCGTCGGTTGGGGTGTGACAAATTGGTATCCGAGCCATAACTCTAGGGAATTATGATAAGTAGGAATACTTGCCCTAGTCTATAGTTCTAGGAATCTTGACTCTTATTTGATGTTTAAGACTTATGCATTCTACCGTATCTGCTTCCTAGCAGCACATTTTCCTGCTAAACATACATGCCTTTTGACGTGTGCGCGTATATACATGTTTTTACAATGAATTTTACACACGAATCGGTTTTAAATTTATAAAAGTGATTTATACTTCAACATTAAAACACACACAAAAGGGCAAGTGTACCCCGTCATATATGTAGTAAAGTATCGGTAAGAACCAAGTGTCGATCCAAGGACGTGGGCGGAGGAATAATACTAAACCTTTGTCGTTAAATTACCGGTAGAAAGATAAGTTGTGTGATTTTCTAAAAGCTAAAATAAGCACAAACAAATATTCATAAAAATATAATAGACTCCAAATAAGAAAATAAATATATAGCCTTGCTTTATGCACAACCAAAGCATGTAAACTAAGTCGGTTTTGTCACTTAAAACACTTGGTCAATTCTCTATTTTCAAGACAATTAGTATCCCTTTCGGGAATCCTAACATGACAATTCTTTGGAAAGCTAAAACGATAAACACACTTTAACCACCTAAAATTGTTCTTTAATGCTCAAATGATAAATGTCTATGAAAATCCCCTAAAGATAAGTTAGTCATCCGTTAAGAGTTTTCTAACCTCACTTAATCAAAGAAAGTGACACCTATAAACACAATGCAACCACCGAGACAAGCATAAACTAGATTAAATCACAACCGAGTTCATTTTACAAATCTTGAACACAAATTCACCAAGATAGCAATTTTGGCCTAAACTACTAACTAAGCTAACAATCCATGTCAAGAATTCATAACAAAACCATTTAACCCGTTAAGGTCCTTTCGTGAGGGAAAGCCTTCTTGATTAACAATAATTATCCCTTATTAACATACTAACCATTTCTAGTATCATGGAGCAGACAATTTAAACAAGTTAAACAAGTTCAAAGTCTACTAATACATGATTAATTAAGCTTCTTCTTTCAAATATCTCAACTAACCACATACCAATCATCCAAGATAATTAACTATAATCAAGAATTCAACATCAATAAACAAGGTTGCAAAATAATCATCAAAGATTAACATAGAAAATGCTTCAAAGTGTCATTACAAACATAATTAACATACTAATGGTTATTATTAAGCAAGGGATACTAGTGTTTTTGCCCTTAGGCTTACAATAATACATAATTATCAATCTAAATGCTTGAAACATGAACAAAAACATGGAAAGATTGAAGAATCAAACCATAAACAAGCACAAGATTGAGTATCTGGATAGTAACGGAGCTAATCGGCACAATGGGGCTTGAATCCAGGTGAAAGCAAGAGCCTCCGGAGCCTGATAATTCGCCTGATGAGCTCCCAAAAGTCCAGAATCTCAAACAGAATGTTGCCTGTTGTTTTTTATAGCTTTTTCAGATCGCACGGTCGTGCAACTAAAGTGCACGGCCATTCACTTTATGGGACTGTTCACCACACCGTGTGACATCAGCAGATCTTGACCGGTCTTCGTTATGGCACGGTCGTACCATTGGTTGCACGAGCGTGCATTTTCAAGAATATGATGGCACGACCAACTGCACTGGCAGTGCATTGTCAGGCTGGGGCTTGGTGTCGGAGTTGCACGGGTGTTCCTTCAGACGCACGGTCGTGCGTCTCCGAGATAGCTTGCACTCCTAATCGCACTGGCTGTGCAATACCGAGGTGGGCTTTGTTGTCGGAAGCGCACGGTGGTGCCACCAGATGCACGATCGTGCAACTCGCCCAGAACAGATTTTTCCACAGAATATTCGCAGCTCAGTCGTTTCGCCTGGAAAGTCCTCGTTTTCATCATCTTCTTGTTTGGCACGCTGTTTTAGGCCTGTAAACAAAAATATACCTGATTAAGTATCCAATTCTCGGTTTTACGCCCGAAAACGCGTAAAATGGGGGAATAAAGTATGCGTATTTTGGTGAATATCAAACCTCCCCACACTTGAACCTTGCTTGTCCTCAAGCAAGCTAAAATTAAAATGTAATAAGAAATAGTTTCTAACGAGAACAAGAATTTACAAACTACCTACTAATACATCTACAAACGGTTAGCCGGTTTTTCGAAACGCAACGTCAATTGATTCAAACCAAACAAGCACATGCAAGTATATGTATAGATAACCAAAAAGCCATGATTTTACTTTCGATTGACTTAGCACGCTAATCTTCAAATACCTCACAATGTTCACACACACTCGGTTATATTTGTGAAACATACATAAAATGTGTATGTGTAAACACTCAATGCCTCGACAACGAAACGTGTAATATCATAAGCTTGTCACAAGATCTTATCTCCACCAACTAACATGCGAAAAAGTGTAAATCAAGAGGTCTTTATGGGTTGTAACGATAGGCTTGGGTGAAGGGTATGGAATGGGAATTTTAAAGTGACTAAATGGCTAAAACTCGGTACTTACGTTTAACAAGCGTAAAACAAAAAAACTATACATACTAATGCCTTAAAAAGGCGACTTTTGTGTTATCGAGCTCATCAACGAGATTTCATCATTTTAGCATTTAAAATTGCACGAATTTTGTCAACTTCACCCTATCTTAGGGTGTTTTATTTTCTGATTTTCTGTTTTTTTTTTTCATATATAGATAATATAATGGCTTTGTACAATGAACAACTAACTACAAGAAACACTAGTTAAACGATTTTTGACCGAGTTTTAACACAAAAGGTTTAAAAATAAAAAGGCTAAATTTGGCTAAGTGGGTTAATTGGTTGGGTAAACGAAAGAAAAACACGGGAAAGGCTCAACATGGTTAATCCTAGTTGGTAATGTAGGGTTTAGGGAAATATAAAACAAAGGAAAAGGCTAACAACAAAGGGGTTTTCTAGGTGCCTCTATCACTTCTACACAATTTCGCACGTTTATGGTCTTAAAAAGTATGCTAGTGACAAGTTCTAAACTACACGTGACATTCGGCTCACTCCTACTCCGAAATGAACAAACATATAACAAATTTAAAACTCAAACATGCTCACATAATGGAAGGAATGGGTAAAAGTGTGAAAATTATCATGCAAGTCTTTCTTTGTTTGTCACGTTTTCTAGTTATCTTTTTCAAAATTTATTTGGCTTGTCGGGTTTTTATCATATCTGAAGCTTTCTAAAACAACAACTAACCGGTTTATTTACTAAAAATATATACACTTTAGTGATTTTTTTGATTGATTTTTTTGATTTTTTTTAGGACAAACCAAGTCAAAATGTTAAACCCCCTCCCCACACTTGAACTTCGCATTGTCCCCAATGCGAAACCCAGAATATAGAGAAAAGGAGAATAACATTCCCCTGAAGATGATTGTAGATGAAACGAGTCTTCAAAGCTGATTCTGTTGTGTGCTCCGGTCCAAGATATGCTTCCAAGATCTGTAAGGATGTCACAAGGCAAAGCAAAACAAAACAACAAACAAGACAATCTGATCGCAACACAAACCATAATCTAAGTAAATAAAACGAGTACTAAATATCCATACATAAACAAAGCAAATAAAGCATAATGTCTGAAAAACAAAATACATAACCGCGGGTGTTTGCAATGAAAACCAAAATGAACACCCAAAATAAACTACTAACATAATACCATAACCACCAGCTCAGAACTCCCACTACTGCTCGTCATCGACGTTGGCACCACCACCGGTGCCAGATGTGCCTGCCCCGCCATAATCGACAGGGTTCTCGAATGGGAACTGTGGGGGCTTGCCAAAGTAGTTGGGGTATGCGTTCTGAAGACCCCCAAATATGTAAGAAAACCCAGCATGCACCTCTTGGCGCATGAACTCCTAATTCGGCCGCATCGCATCCTGGTTAGCCCTCAGCTGATCTTGGTTATTTCGCAGCTGCTCTAGACTGGTCGCTACTGCTCATGGCTGATATGCATCTGCTGGAATTGACTAAAAAACTCAGGATATGAAGGGATGCCGGGAGGCCAATGCTCGTACTGCGGGGATTGTGACTGCTGTGGTGAGTGTTGTGGTGTATGTGGCTGCTCATGCTGCTCATGCTCGTCCTCCATAACCTCGTCCTCATCATCCGCTGGCTCTGGAGGCAACGGGTCCCAGACCTCGTTGTCTAGCCCTTTCAACCTATCTCCGTGATCGGTCTCCGCGATAATCCCCATGGCCTTCAAACAACGGATATCAACATACATACCTTCAGTAACCAAAGTAAGACCCTCAACCACTTCGTCAGTCATAATACCCATGGCGTAGGCAATTTGGGTAACGTATTGACCACCGTGTATCTGACTGCTAGCGGTCCTGCCCGAACTATGCATGAAGTATTCAGCCATTCACGCGGCGAGGTTGATATGGACCCCCTCCGCGAGCGCATGCAAAAATATGATATCCGGTGTTGGACAGTTTCCCAAACTGTCCATGTGCCCTGTGATGGTGTGGCTGAAGATGTGGTGCATAACCCGAAGTAAAGGGTATCGTAATCTTGAAGCTTTGGATACCCAAGGATCATATGGCGTGCCAACCGCAACCCGCGCCCAAAAATCACCTCGCTCATCTTCGCTGGGGAAGGTTGATTGATTGGTGAAGAACTCGGAGTCCATTTCTTCGTCGGTGTAAATACCGAGTCTTCGACCCATCCTCCGGACGGTCCAGTTGTGCCAACGACCGCCTAACCTGAAATTTACTCGTTTCTTATAGCGGAAGTCCGGATCTCTACTCGCTTTTGGCTTATCATATGAGTAGGTAGCGAAGAACTCCAACGTGAGCTCCAGATAGATTTGCCGGTCAATGTTGACCAAACGCGAAAACGGAAGTGTTAACATATTTTCGAGCCGTTCGCGTTGATTCAACTTCATCATCACTTCCCAATCTAATCTCCTAGGGATGCCGAATTGGTTCCGTATTTGCCATAGCGCATTGATTTTTGCAATGCAAAGATTGTCCCGCGTGTTGTTTGGGTCAAATTGGAGAAAAGGATGGTCCATCTGCATGAGGATTACTGTTAGAACAAGAGGAGCAGGAAAAATACCAAACAAAACAGCCTAATCACATAGTTATGAAGGTTCTGTCCAACTGATCTGGGCGTATCGCATGGTCGTGCGACCAGATGCACGGTCGTGCGTCTCCGAGACCAGTAACTGTGATCGGAACATGTCGGAACTGAATGGACGTGCGACCAACTGCACCCCCGTGCGTCACCGAGATCACAGCAAAAAACGTGAACATTTGCAACTGATCGACCGTTCCACCCATGGAACGACCGTGCGACCGTGATTTCTGCAGAATTTCAACCCCCGGCTCAGAACAGCAAAATCTTTCTGAAAATCAACAATTTTTTGGCAAACGGGGGTTGGGAATCCGACTGGTTGTTCACGAATCGCATCAATCTTACAAGGGTTAGGGTTTCAATTGTGTTTGTGAAGGGAACCCTAAAAAGCCTTGAAGAAATCTGATAAATCTAGCCCTAGAACAAGATCAAAACCAAAAATCTACAAGAAATACATACCGTGCGTGAAGGATCTGAGAAACCGTGCGAAAAATGGTGGATTTTTGGAGAAGTAAGTCTGGAACGGCTGGTGCGGTTAGGGTTCGCGAATGTGAGAATGGGTGTAGATAAGGGCTATATATAGTGCAAATGACAAAACTGCCCTTGGCCAGTCGCACGATTGTGCGACCAGACGCACGGTCGTGCGTCTCTGACATTGGCTGACCCTGGCACGCTGATCTCGGCAATGCACTGGGGGTGTAACTCGAGGTGCCGGCTTGTAGTGGCACGGTCGTGCCATATCTACAGATCAGCCTGTTTTCTGCAGAAACCATTTTCAGCAGCCGTTTCGACCATTTTCAGCAGCCGTTTCGACCATTTTTGCACTCCGCGAACTGTTTTACCATTATTCTAACATAGATCCTTCGCTCGCCATGATTAAAAACTATTTTAACATTATTCTAACACAGATCCTTCGTTGTAGTATAGTGGTAAGTATTCCCGCCTGTCACGCGGGTGACACGGGTTTGATCCCCGGCAACGGCGCCAAAAACTTGACGTGTGCGCGTATATACATGTTTTTACAATGAATTTTACACACGAATCGGTTTTAAATTTATAAAAGTGATTTATACTTCAACATTAAAACACACACGAAAGGGCAAGTGTACCCCGTCATATATGTAGTAAAGTATCAATAAGAACCAAGTGTCGATCCAAGGACGTGGGCGGAGGAATAATACTAAACCTTTGTCGTTAAATTACCGGTAGAAAGATAAGTTGTGTGATTTTCTAAAAGCTAAAATAAGCACAAACAAATATTCATAAAAACATAATAGACTCCAAATAAGAAAATAAATATATAGCCTTGCTTTATGCTCAACCAAAGCATGTAAACTAAGTCGGTTTTGTCACTTAAAACACTTGGTCAATTCTCTATTTTCAAGACAATTAGTATCCCTTTCGGGAATCCTAACATGACAATTCTTTGGAAAGCTAAAACGATAAACACACTTTAACCACCTAAAATTGTTCTTTAATGATCAAATGACAAATGTCTATGAAAATCCCCTAAAGATAAGTTAGTCATCCGTTAAGAGTTTTCTAACCTCACTTAATCAAGGAAAGTGACAACGATAAACACAATGCAACCACCGAGACAAGCATAAACTAGATTAAATCACAACCGAGTTCATTTTACAAATCTTGAACACAAATTCACCAAGATAGCAATTTTGGCCTAAACTACTAACTAAGCTAACAATCCATGTCAAGAATTCATAACAACACCATTTAACCCGTTGAGGTCCTTCCGTGAGGGAAAGCCTTCTTGATTAACAATAATTATCCCTTATTAACCCACTAACCATTTCTAGTATCATGGAGCAAACAATTTAAACAAGTTAAACTAGTTAAACAAGTTCAAAGTCTACTAATACATGATTAATTAAGCTTCTTCTTTCAAATATCTCGACTAACCACATACCAATCATCCAAGATAATTAACTATGATCAAGAATTCAACATCAATAAACAAGGTTGCAAAATAATCATCAAAGATTAACATAGAAAATGCTTCAAAGTGTCATTACAAACATAATTAACATACTAATGGTTGTTATTAAGCAAGGGATACTAGTGTTTTTGCCCTTAGGCTTACAATAATTCATAATTATCAATCTAAATGCTTGAAACATGAACAAAAACATGGAAAGATTGAAGAATCAAACCATAAATAAGCACAAGATTGAGTATCCGGATAGTAACGGAGCTAATCGGCACAATGGGGCTTGAATCCGGGTGAAAGCAAGAGCCTCCGGTGCCTGATAATTCGCCTGATGAGCTCCCAAAAGTCCAGAATCTCGAACAGAATGTTGCCTGCTATCTTTTATAGCTTTTTCAGATCGCACGGTTTTGCAACTAAAGTGCACGACCGTTCACTTTATGGGACTGTTCACCATACCGTGTGACAGCAGCAGATCTTGACCGGTCTTCGTTATGGCACGGTCGTGCCATTGGTTGCACGAGCGTGCATTTCCGAGAATATGATGGCACGACCAACTACACTGGCAGTGCATTGCCGGGCTGGGGCTTGGTGTCGGAGTTGCACGGGTGTTCCTTCAGACGCACGGTCGTGCGTCTCCGAGATAGCTTGCACTCCTGATCGCACTGGCTGTGCAATGCCGAGGTGGGCTTTGTTGTCGGAACCGCACGGTGGTGCCACCAGATGCACGACCGTGCAACTCGCCCAGAACAGAATTTTCCACAGAATATTCGCAGCTCAGCCGTTTCGCCCGGAAAGTCCTCGTTTTCATCATCTTCTTGT
Source organism: Helianthus tuberosus (assembly GCA_030545235.1). NCBI lineage: Eukaryota > Viridiplantae > Streptophyta > Magnoliopsida > Asterales > Asteraceae > Helianthus > Helianthus tuberosus. The sequence continues at coordinate 14,591 of JARYGA010039161.1, read as the reverse complement.
TTGGCATGCTGTTTTAAGCATGTAAATAAAAATATATCTGATTAAATATCCAATTCTCGGTTTTACGGCCGAAAACGCGTAAAATGGGGGTAAAATGGGGGAATAAAGTATGCGTATTTTGGTGAATATTAAACCTCCCCACACTTGAACCTTGCTTGTCCTCAAGCAAGCTAAAATTAAAATGTAATAAGAAATAGTTTCTAACGAGAACAAGAATTTACAAACTACCTACTAATACATCTACAAACGGTTAACCGGTTTTTCGAAACGCAACGTCAATTGATTCAAACCAAACAAGCACATGCAAGTATATGTATAGATAACCAAAAATCCATGATTTTACTTTCGATTGACTTAGCACGCTAATCTTCACACACCTCACAATGTTCACACACACTCGGTTATATTTGTAAGACATACATAAAATATGTATTTGTAAACACTCAATGCCTAGACAATGAAACGTGTAATATCATAAGCATGTCACAAGATCTTATCTCCACCAACTAACATGCGAAAAAGTGTAAATCAAGAGGTCTTTATGGGTTGTAATGATAGGCTTGGGTGAAGGGTATGGAATGGGAATTTTAAAGTGACTAAATGGCTAAAACTCGGTAGTTACGTTTAACAAGCGTAAAACAATAAAACTATACATACTAATGCCTTAAAAAGGCGACTTTTGTGTTATCCAGCTCATCAACAAGATTTCATCATTTTAGCATTTAAAATTGCACGAATTTTGTCAACTTCACCATATCTTAGGGTGTTTTATTTTCTGATTTTTTTTTTTTTTTTTCATATATAGATAATATAATGGCTTTGTACAATGAACAACTAACTATAAGAAACGCTAGTTAAACGATTTTTGACCGAGTTTTAACACAAAAGGTTTAAAAATAAAAAAGGCTAAATTTGGCTAAGTGGGTTAATTGGTTGGGTAAACGAAAGAAAAACACGGGAACGGCTCAACATGGTTAAATCCTAGTGGGTAATGTAGGGTTTAGGGAAATATAAAACAAAGGAAAAGGCTAACAACAAAGGGGTTTTCTAGGTGCCTCTATCACTTCTACACAATTTCGCACGTTTATGGTCTTAAAAAGTATGCTAGTGACAAGTTCTAAACTACACGAGACATTCGGCTCACTCGTACTCCGAAATGAACAAACATATAACAAATTTAAGGCTCAAACATGCTCACATAACGGAAGGAATGGGTAAAAGTTTGAAAATTATCATGCAAGCCTTTCTTTGTTTATCACGTTTTCTAGTTATCTTTTTCAAAATTTATTTGGCTTGTCGGGTTTTTATCATATCTGAAGCTTTCTAAAACAACAACTAACCGGTTTATTTACAAAAAAATATATACACTTTACTGATTTTTTTGGTTGATTTTTCTGATTTTTTTTAGGACAAACAAAGTCAAAATGTTAAACCCCCTCCCCACACTTGAACTTCGCATTGTCCCCAATGCGAAACCCAGAATATAGAGAAAAAGGAGAATAACACTCCCCTGAAGATGATTGTAGATGAAACGAGTCTTCAAAGCTGATTCTGTTGTGTGCTCCGGTCCAAGATATGCTTCCAACATCTGCAAGGATGTCACAAGGCAAAGCAAAACAAAACAACAAACAAGACAATCTGATCGCAACACAAACCATAATCTAAATAAATAAAACGTGTACAAAATATCCATACATAAACAAAGCAAATAAAGCATAATGTCTGAAAACAAAATACATAACCGCGGGTGTTTGTAATGAAAACCAAAATGAACACCCAAAATAAACTACTAACATAATACCATAACCACCAGCTCAGAACTCCCACTACTGCTCGTCATCGACGTTGGCACCACCACCGGTGCCAGATGTGCCTGCCCCGCCATAATCGCCAGGGTTCTCGAATGGGAACTGTGGGTGCTTGCCAAAGTAGTTGGGGTATGCCTTCTGACGACCCCCAAATATGTAAGAAAACCCAGCATGCACCTCTTGGCGAATGAACTCCTGATTCGGCCTCATCGCATCCTGGTTAGCCCTCAGCTGATCTTGGTTATTTCGCAGCTGCTCTAGACTGGCCGCTGCTGCTCATGGCTGATATGCATCTGCTGGAATTGACTATAAAACTCAGGATATGAAGGGATACCGGGAGGCCAATGCTCGTACTGTGGGGAGTGTGCCTGCTGTGGTGAGTGTGGTGGTGTATGTGCCTGCTCATGCTCGTCCTCCATAACCTCTTCCTCATCATCCACTGGCTCTGGAGGCAACGGGTCCCAGACCTCGTTGTCTAGCCCTTTCAACCTATCTCTGTGATCGGTGTCCGCGATAATCCCCATGGCCTTCAAAGATCGGATATTAACATACAATCATTCAGTAACCAAAGTAAGACCCTCAACCACTTCGTCAGTCATAATACCCATGGCGTAGGCGATTTGGGTAACGTATTGACCACCGTGTATCTGATATCTAGCGGTCATGCCCAAACTATGCATGAAGTATTCAGCCATTCGCGCGGCGAGGTGGATATGGACCCCCTCCACGAGCGCATGCAAAAATATGATATCCGGTGTTGGACAGTTTCCCAAACTGTCCATGCGCCCTGTGATGGTGTGGCTGAAGATGTGGTGCATAACCCGAAGTAAAGGGTCTGGTAATCTTGAAGCTTTGGATACCCAAGGATCATATGGCGCACCAACCGCAACCCGCACCCAAAAATCACCACGCTCATCTTCGCTGGGGAAGGTTGATTGATTGGTGAAGAACTCGGAGTCCATTTCTTCGTCGGTGTAAATACCTAGTCTTCGACCCAACCTCCCGACGGTCCAGTTGTGCCAACGACCGCCTAACCTGAAATTTACTCGTTTCTTATAGCGAAAGTCCGGATCTCTACTCGCTTTAGGCTTCTCATATGAGTAGGTAGCGAAGAACTCCAACGTGAGCTCCAGATAGATTTGCCGGTCAATGTTGACCAAACGCTAAAACAGAAGTGTTAATATATTTTCGAGCCGTTCGCGTTGATTCAACTTCGTCATCACATCCCAATCCAATCTCCTAGGGATGCCGAATTGGTTCCGTCTTTGCCATAGCGCATTGAGTTTTGCAATGCAAAGATTGTCCCGCGTGTTGTTTGGGTCGAATTGGAGAAAAGGATGGTCCATCTGCATGAGGATTACTGTTAGAACAAGAGGAGCAGGAAAAATACCAAATAAAACAGCTTAATCACACAGTTATTAAGGTTCTGTCCAACCGATCTAGGTGTATCGTACGGTCGTGCGACCAGACGCACGACCAGTAACGTGATCGGAACATGTCGGAACTGAACGGACGTGAGACCAACTGCACCCCGTGCGTCACCGAGATCACAGCGAAAAACGTGAACATCCGCAACTGAACGACCGTTCCACCCATGGAAGGACCGTGCGACGATGATTTCTGCAGAATTTCAACCCCCGGCTCAAAACAGCAAAATCTTTCTGAAAATCAACAAATTTTTGGCAAACGGGGGTTGGGAATCCGACTGGTTGTTCACGAATCGCATCAATCTTACCAGGGTTAGGGTTTCAATTGTGTTTATGAAGGGAACCCTAGAAAGCCTTGAAGAAATCTGATAAATCTAGCCCTAGAACAAGATCAAAACCGAAAATCTACAAGACATACATACCGTGCGTGAAGGATCTGAGAAACCGTGCGAAAAATGGTGGATTTTTGGAGGAGAAGTCGGTCTGGAACGGCTGGTGCGGTTAGGGTTCGCGAATATGAGAATGGGTGCAGATAAGGGCTATATATAGTGCAAATGACAAAACTGCCCTTGGCCAGTCACACGGTCGTGCGACCAGACGCACGGTCGTGCGTCTCCGACGTTGGCTGACCCTGGCACGCTGATCTCGGCAATGCACTGGGGGTGCAACTCGAGGTGTCGGCTTGCAGTGGCACGGTCGTGCGACCAGACGCACGGTCGTGCCATATCTCTGCAGAAACCATTTTCTGCAGCCGTTTCGACCATTTTCCGCCATTTTTGCACTCCGCGAACTGTTTTAACATTATTCTAACATAGATCCTTCGCTCGGCATGATTAAAAACTATTTTAACATTATTCTAACACAGATCCTTCGTTGTAGTATAGTGGTAAGTATTCCCGCCTGTCACGCGGGTGACCCGGGTTGGATCCCCGGCAACGGCGCCAAAACTTTACGTGTGCGCGTATATACATGTTTTTACAATTAATTTTACACACGAATCGGTTTTAAATTTATAAAAGTGATTTATACTTCAACATTAAAACATACACGAAAGGGCAAGTGTACCCCGTCATATATGTAGTAAAGTATCGATAAGAACCAAGTGTCGATCCAAGGACGTGGGCGGAGGAATAATACTAAACCTTTGTCGTTAAATTACCGGTAGAAAGATAAGTTGTGTGATTTTCTAAAAGCTAAAATAAGCACAAACAAATATTCATAAAAACATAATAGACTCCAAATAAGAAAATAAATATATAGCCTTGCTTTATGCACAACCAAAGCATGTAAACTAAGTCGGTTTTGTCACTTAAAACACTTAGTCAATTCTCTATTTTCAAGATAATTAGTATCCCTTTCGGGAATCCTAACATGACAATTCTTTGGAAAGCTAAAACGATAAACACACTTTAACCACCTAAAATTGTTCTTTAATGCTCAAATGACAAATGTCTATGAAAATCCCTTAAAGATAAGTTAGTCATCCGTTAAGAGTTTTCTAACCTCACTTAATCAAGGAAAGTGACACCGATAAACATAATGCAACCACCGAGACAAGCATAGACTAGATTAAGTCACAACCGAGTTCATTTTACAAATCTTGAACACAAATTCACCAAGATAGCAATTTTGGCCTAAACTACTAACTAAGCTAACAATCCATGTCAAGAATTCATAACAACACCATTTAACCCGTTAAGGTCCTTCCGTGAGGGAAAGCCTTCTTGATTAACAATAATTATCCCTTATTAACCCACTAACCATTTCTAGTATCATGGAGCAAACAATTTAAACAAGTTAAACTAGTCAAACAAGTTCAAAGTCTACTAATACATGATTAATTAAGCTTCTTCTTTCAAATATCTCAACTAACCACATACCAATCATCCAAGATAATTAACTATAATTAAGAATTCAACATCAATAAACAAGGTTGCAAAATAATCATCAAAGATTAACATAGAAAATGCTTCAAAGTGTCATTACAAGCATAATTAACATACTAATGGTTGTTATTAAGCAAGGGATACTAGTGTTTTTGCCCTTAGGCTTACAATAATACATAATTATCAATCTAAATGCTTGAAACATGAACAAAAACATGGAAAGATTGAAGAATCAAACCATAAACAAGCACAAGATTGAGTATCCGGATAGTAACGGAGCTAATCGGCACAATGGGGCTTGAATCCGGGTGAAAGCAAGAGCCTCTGGAGCCTGATAATTCGCCTGATGAGCTCCCAAAAGTCCAGAATCTCGAACATAATGTTGCCTGCTGTTTTTAAAGCTTTTTCAGATCGGACGGTCGTGCAACTAAAGCGCACGACCGTTCACTTTATGGGACTATTCACCATACCGTGTGACATCAGAAGATCTTGACCGGTCTTCGTTATGGCACGGTCGTGCCATTGGTTGCATGAGTGTGCATTTCTGAGAATATGATGGCACGACCAACTGCACTGGCAGTGCATTGCCGGGCTGGGGCTTGGTGTCGGAGTTGCACGGGTGTTCCTTCAGACGCACGGTCGTGCGTCTCCGAGATAGCTTGCACTCCTGATTGCACTGGCTGTGAAATGCCGAGGTGGGCTTTGTTGTCGGAACCGCACGGTGGTGCCACCAGATGCACGACCGTGCAACTCGCCCAGAACAGATTTTTCCACAGAATATTTGCAGCTCAGCCGTTTCGCCCGGAAAGTCCTCGTTTTCATCATCTTCTTGTTTGGCAAGCTGTTTTAGGTCTGTAAATAAAAAAATACCTGATTAAGTATCCAATTCTCGGTTTTACGGCTGAAAACGCGTAAAATGGGGGAATAAAGTATGCGTATTTTGGTGAATATCAAACCTCCCCACACTTGAACCTTGCTTGTCCTCAAGCAAGCTAAAATTAAAATTAATAAGAAATAGTTTCTAACGAGAACAAGAATTTACAAACTAACTACTAATACATCTACAAACGGTTAGCCGGTTTTTCGAAACGCAACGTCAATTGATTCAAACCAAACAAGCACATGCAAGTATATGTATAGATAACCAAAAAGCCATGATTTTACTTTCGATTGACTTAGCACGCTAATCTTCACACACCTCACAATGTTCACACACACTCGGTTATATTTTTGAAACATACATAAAATGTGTATGTGTAAACACTCAATGCCTCGACAATGAAACGTGTAATATCATAAGCTTGTCACAAGATCTTATCTCCACCAACTAACATGCGAAAAAAGTGTAAATCAAGAGGTCGTTATGGGATGTAACGATAGGCTTGGGTGAAGGGTATGGAATGGGAATTTTAAAGTAACTAAATGGCTAAAAATCGGTAGTTACGTTTAACAAGCGTAAAACAATAAAACTATACATACTAATGCCTTAAAAAGGCGACTTTTGTGTTATCGAGCTCATCAACGAGATTTCATTATTTTAGCATTTAAAATTGCTCGAATTTTGTCAACTTCACCCTATCTTAGGGTGTTTTATTTTCTAATTTTCTGTTTTTTTTTTCATAGATAGATAATCTAATGGCTTTGTACAATGAACAACTAACTACAAGAAACGCTAGTTAAACGAATTTTGACCGAGTTTTAACACAAAATGTTTAAAATAAAAAGGCTAAATTTGGCTAAGTGGGTTAATTGGTTGGGTAAACGAAAGAAAAACACGAGAAAGGCTCAACATGGTTAATCCTAGTGAGTAATGTAGGGTTTAGGGAAATATAAAACAAAGGAAAAGGCTAACAACAAAGGGGTTTTCTAGGTGCCTCTATCACTTCTACACAATTTCGCACGTTTATGTTCTGAAAAGTATGCTAGTGACAAGTTCTAAACTACACGTGACATTCAGCTCACTCCTACTCCGAAATGAACAAACATATAACAAATTTAAGGCTCAAACATGCTCACATAATGGAAGGAATGGGTAAAAGTGTGAAAACTATCATGCAAGTCTTTCTTTGTTTGTCACGTTTTCTAGTTATCTTTTTTAAAATTTATTTGGCTTGTCGGGTTTTTATCATATCTGAAGCTTTCTAAAACAATAACTAACCGGTTTATTTACTAAAAATATATACACTTTACTGATTTTTTTGATTGATTTTTCTGATTTTTTTTTAGGACAAACAAAGTCAAAATGTTAAACCCCCTCCCCACACTTGAACTTCGCATTGTCCCCAATGCGAAACCCAGAATATAGAGAAAAAGGAGAATAACACTCCCCTGAAGATGATTGTAGATGAAACGAGTCTTCAAAGCTGATTCTGTTGTGTGCTCCGGTCCAAGATATGCTTCCAAGATCTGTAAGGATGTCACAAGGCAAAGCAAAACAAAACAGCAAACAAGACAATCTGATCGCAACACAAACAATAATCTAAATAAATAAAACGAGTACTAAATATCCATACATAAACAAAGCAAATAAAGCATAATGTCTGAAAAACAAAATACATAACCGTGGGTGTTTGCAATGAAAACCAAAATGAACACCCAAAATAAACTACTAACATAATACCATAACCACCAGCTCAGAACTCCCGCTACTGCTCCTCATCGACGTTGGCACCACCACCGGTGCCAGATGTGCCTGCCCCGCCATAATCACCAGGGTTCTCGAATGGGAACTATGGGGGCTTGCTAAAGTAGTTGGGGTATGCGTTCTGAAGACCCCCAAATATGTAAGAAAACCCAGCATGCACCTCTTGGTGCATGAACTCCTGATTCTCCCGCATCGCATCCTGGTTAGCCCTCAGCTGATCTTGGTTATTTCGCAGCTGCTCTAGACTGGCCGCTGCTGCTCATGGCTGATATGCATCTGCTGGAATTGACTATAAAACTCAGAATATGAAGGGATGCCGGGAGGCCAATGCCCGTACTGCGGGGAGTGTGCCTGCTGTGGTGAGTGTGGTGGTGTATGTGCCTGCTCATGCTCGTCCTCCATAACCTCATCCTCAACATCCGCTGGATCTGGAGGCAACGGGTCCCAGACCTCGTTGTCTAGCCCTTTTAACCTATCTCTGTGATCGGTCTCCGCGATAATCCCCATGGCCTTCAAAGAATGGATATCAACATACAAACCTTCAGTAACCAAAGTAAGACCCTCAACCACTTCGTCAGTCATAATACCCATGGCGTAGGTGATTTGGGTAATGTATTGACCACCGTGTATCTGACTGCTAGCGGTCCTGCCTGAACTATGCATGAAGTATTCAGCCATTCGCGCGGCGAGGTGGATATGGACCCCCTCCGCGAGTGCATGCAAAAATATGATATCCGGTGTTGGACAGTTTCCCAAACTGTCCATGCGCCCTGTGATGGTGTGGCTGAAGATGTGGTGCATAACCCGAAGTAAAGGGTCTCGTAATCTTGAAGCTTTGGATACCCAAGGATCATATGGCGCGCCAACCGTAACCCGCGCCCAAAAATCACCTCGCTCGTCTTCGATGGGGAAGGTTGATTGATTGGTGAAGAACTCGGAGTCCATTTCTTCGTCGGTGTAAATACCGAGTCTTCGACCAAACCTCCCGATGGTCCAGTTGTGCCAACGACCGCCTAACCTGAAATTTACTCATTTCTTATAGCGGGAGTCCGGATCTCTACTCGCTTTTGGCTTGTCATATGAGTAGGTAGCGAAGAACTCCAACGTGAGCTCCAGATAGATTTGCCGGTCAATGTTGACCAAACGCGAAAACGGAAGTGTTAACATATTTCGAGCCGTTTGCGTTGATTCAACTTCGTCATCACATCCCAATCCAATCTCCTAGGGATGCCGAATTGGTTCCGTCTTTGCATAGCGCATTGAGTTTTGCAATGCAAAGATTGTCCCGCGTGTTGTTTGGGTCGAATTGGAGAAAAGGATGGTCCATCTGCATGAGGATTACTGTTAGAACAAGAGGAGCAGGAAAAATACCAAACAAAACAGCCTAATCACACAATTATGAAGGTTCTGTCCAACTGATCTGGGCGTATCGCGTGGTCGTGCGACCAGACGCACGGTTGTGCGTCTCCGAGACCAGTAACTGTGACGGAACATGTCAGAACTGAACGGACGTGCGACCAACTGCACCCCCGTACGTCACCGAGATCATAGCGAAAAACGTGAACATCTACAACTGAACGACCGTTCCACCCATGGAACGACCGTGCGACCGTGATTTCTACAGAATTTCAACCCCCGGCTCAGAACAGCAAAATCTTTCTGAAAATCAACAAATTTTTGGCAAAACGGGGGTTGGGAATCCGACTGGTTGTTCACGAATCGCATCAATCTTACAAGGGTTAGGGTTTTAATTGTGTTTATGAAGCGAACCCTAAAAAACCTTGAAGAAATCTAATAAATCTAGCCCTAGAACAAGATCAAAACCGAAAATCTACAAGAAATACATACCGTGTGTGAAGGATCTGAGAAATCGTGAGAAAAATGGTGGATTTTTGGAGGAGAAGTCGGTCTGGAACGGCTGGTGAGGTTAGGGTTCGCGAATGTGAGAATGGGTGTAGATAAGGGCTATATAAAGTGCAAATGACAAAACTGCCCTTGGGCAGTCGCACGGTCGTGCGTCTCCGACGTTGGCTGACCCTGGCACGCTGATCTCGGCAATGCACTGGGGGTGCAACTCGAGGTGCCGGCTTGCAGTGGCACGTTCGTGCGACCAGACGCACGGTCGTGCCATATCTGCAAATCAGCCTGTTTTCTGCAGAAACCATTGTCAGCAGCCGTTTCGACCATTTTCCGCCAATTTTGCACTCCGCGAACTGTTTTAACATTATTCTAACACAGATCCTTCGCTCGGCATGATTAAAAACTGTTTTAACATTATTCTAACACAGATCCTTCGTTGTAGTATAGTGGTAAGTATTCCCGCCTGTCACGCGGGTGACCCGGGTTCGATCCCCGGCAACGGCGCCAAAAACTTTACGTGTGGGCGTGTATACATGTTTTTACAATGAATTTTACACACGAATCGGTTTTAAATTTGTAAAAGTGATTTATACTTCAACATTAAAACACACACGAAAGGGCAAGTGTACCCTGTCAAATATGTAGTAAAGTATCGGTAAGAACCAAGTGTCGATCCAAGGACGTGGGCGGAGGAATAATACTAAACCTTTGTCGTTAAATTACCGGTAGAAAGATAAGTTGTGTGATTTTCTAAAAGCTAAAATAAGCACAAACAAATATTCATAAAAACATAATAGACTCCAAATAAGAAAATAAATATATAGCATTGCTTTATGCACAACCAAAGCATGTAAACTAAGTCGGTTTTGTCACTTAAAACACTTGGTCAATTCTCTATTTTCAAGACAATTAGTATCCCTTTCGGGAATCCTAACATGACAATTCTTTGGAAAGCTAAAACGATAAACACACTTTAACCACCTAAAATTGTTCTTTAATGCTCAAATGATAAATGTCTATGAAAATCCCCTAAAGATAAGTTAGTCATCCGTTAAGAGTTTTCTAACCTCACTTAATCAAGGAAAGTGACACCGATAAACACAATGCAACCACCGAGACAAGCATAAACTAGATTAAATCACAACCGAGTTCATTTTACAAATCTTGAACACAAATTCACCAAGATAGCAATTTTGGCCTAAACTACTAACTAAGCTAACAATCCATGTCAAGAATTCATAACAACACCATTTAACCCGTTAAGGTCCTTCCGCGAGGGAAAGCCTTCTTGATTAACAATAATTATCCCTTATTAACCCACTAACCATTTCTAGTATCATGGAGCAAACAATTTAAACAAGTTAAACTAGTTAAACAAGTTCAAAGTCTACTAATACATGATTAATTAAGTTTCTTCTTTCAAATATCTCAACTAACCACATACCAATCATCCAAGATAATTAACTATAATCAAGAATTCAACATCAATAAACAAGGTTGCAAGCTAATCATCAAAGATTAACATAGAAAATGCTTCAAAGTGTCATTACAAACATAATTAACATACTAATGGTTGTTATTAAGCAAGGGATACTAGTGTTTTTGCCCTTAGGCTTACAGTAATACATAATTATCAATCTAAATGCTTGAAACATGAACAAAAACATGGAAAGATTGAAGAATCAAACCATAAACAAGCACAAGATTGAGTATGTAGGACCGGTTTTGACTCCGAAACGATTACGAACCGAACATGTGACGTGCGGAATCCGTACACGAACGTGACCTAAACACAAGAACGTACAAATAATGTGATTCTATTGAACGATATGACAAGTACAAGAACCTTGAATCACTTTCTCTCTCTAGAATCTCTCTCTAGATCTAGAGCTCTCTAAAACTCCAAATGAGCAAAAGTTCTAATTCTAAACCTAAAGTATCTATTTATAGGCACAAGGTTATAAGGGATTTCCCCTTATTTACAAGATTGCCACCTTGCCCTTTTAACTACATATTACATCATAAAGTCTAGAATTCTTCATTTTCTGCTACGGTTCTGATTGACGGAGGCGATAGACACATACTGCACTAACAGACTCCCCCTTGGATATTGCCGCAGTCAATCTCGTAGCGTCTTGTTTTTCTCTCTCTCTGAGTCTTCTTGAAGATGTGATATTATCAGCAACCACAGACTCCCTCTTTCTCGAACAGAATCCCCGTGGATCTGTCTTTATCTCCAGTTGCTCCTCCTTTCGATCAGACTCCTTTTCTTCAGGCTCCCCCTATCGTCAAGCTTCCGTGCTTTTGGGATCGACACCTAGCTTTCTGGATACTAGCTCCTCTGGATAGTTATCTGGCTTCTTGAATGCACACTCCCCCTTGCGTGAGCTTGTCTTCAGACTCCCCCTTAGACTCAGCTGTCGGGATCGTAATCTGGAATACCATCTGCAAATCTCATACATTCATAAGTAACAGCATTATGAACATCCAGGATTGATGACCTGGCTTTCTCAACATAAGCTAAAATATTTTTTACAGTGAAAGCATTTTCAGTTGTCCAGGAACTGTAACCTGGCACTTTTAAAAACATTTCAACTTCCCCTATCAACAGACTTCAAAGATTTGACGATTTAAGCAACCAAATCGAAAACTATCTCTATATAACATATTTTAACAGATTAAGCAACCAACTCCTTCACAGGTTATCATCCAAGTCCAAATTAATGACCTTGGAGATATCACAAATTGTTTTTGATTTTAAAAATTTCAAGTTTCAACTTAATGAACTTGTTTATTTTCAGAAACACGATTAGCATACTTAGATTTTGAAACTCAACTTTCAGACATCGGTTATCGAAAATAAAGCAGAAATCAAAATCTTTTTGTAGTTTTCTGAAATATAAAGCAATAAAGAAATATTTACAAACAATATTTTTGTTTGAGTTCGTGTCAGAGGATCATATCAGTTTATGACAAATCACTAGCACCGTTGAGCTTTAAAACACTGTAAGTTCTAAACGATTCACTTAGATTGTCAGTATACTGATCCACTTAAATTTTCACACAAAGTTCAACTGATTCGAGATACGATTTAGGTGTATTAAGAACTTAAACTCATTCATGTTTCCCACCTCTTGAATATACTCCCGTATCCGGATCCCAATATTCAGTCTTACAGGTGAGTATACCACAGATGATATCTGTAAGGGGTTAAATGCGAGGGCCGTGAGAGCTCAGGCTATTGCTTCCGCAAAATCAGAGAAATGACGGCTTCAACTTTAGGCGTGTCCCCTTTAGAGGATCTTTTCTTCAACAGCACATGATTATCATTTTTCAATGTTTCATCATTTTTTATGCTGAGGGCGGTGCTATATTTCAAGCAAGCAGAAAGTATTATACGGGGACTAGGCCATTGCTTCCGCAAAATCAGAAGTCCCGGGATAATACCCCAGATATCACTGAGTATAAAGACCTAGTATCTCAGAAAGAGGGATCTTTCAAACGAAATTTCAGGGGTTACCTATATATCCAAGTAGTGTTCCCCACGAAATAAGCAAGCAAAAATTTAGGTTTATATCCCGAAAACAATCTACTAAGTGTGTAAAAACCTACTGGCATATCATCAGTGAGACCGTTTATCACATTAAAACATTCCATTTCTTTAGCGTACTGTGATTGTCTACTGATGTACTATCATTTCCTCTTTTTACACAAAACTCAATTTTGAATTTTGTCATGTTTTTGGCTTTTTCAAATTTTGTAATGTTTTTGTATTTTCTGACAATTCCTTACTCCCCCTAAAATGCAAAATCATTTAAAGAAAATTTGACAAACCGATGTAGATAGCTTTGTCTCGCCATCCATTTTCTGCTTTTCGTGCACTGAATTGCAACACATTATATTTTCTGCAAATGTACCCCCATGATTTACAACACATTGATTTTTTACAGTTTGAAAACTGTTTTTCAATCTTGTGAAATTAATCATGTTTGTTCAGCCATGAGGGTTTCGGCGTATTCAAGCAATAGATTTTTGGAATTTTTGATTTTTGACAAAATTTAAAAACAAATATTTTTTTATTTTTTTTTATTTTTCAAATTTTAGGGTTTTTGAAATATTGTTTATTTATGTACAGAAACTGATAAACTCCCTGTTCAACCAAACCAGGGTTCTGCAGCCTTCTCCTCCTGTGCCAGGCTGCTCATCAATTCTCTTCCTTGACAATCAAACTTCATGAGCACCTGCACATTCACAAAAACTCAATTACTTGAACAATTTAGCCCAGGTCTGTTTGACCTTAGGCATTTCAACACAATAAGTTTCATTCAATGATGGAAAATCTTTGTCATCTCGTACAAAAACTGTTTCATCTTTGACTTTAACTTTTTCTTCATTCACAGAAGTCACTTGTTTCTTAACCACCCAGTTCTATCCTTTAGAAGCACTTCTTTTGTAAAATCGTGACTCGTTTTGATTATTTTGACTTTGAACAATTTTTGGTTTCCAAAATTGATTTGGCTTTGTCATATCAACTGATGTTTGCCAACTTTGTGTTGTTCTGAATCTGGGTGTGTGAGAATTCTGGGTATGTCTTGAACCAGACTTGGTCTGTTTTGATTTCCAAGTTTGATTCGAAGCAAACTTGTTTGTGTTGTACCTCCAAGTTTGTTTTGAATCAAATCTGGTAGACTTTTGTCTCACATCCTCAGACTTCTGTTTTTCAACATCAACAGGCTTTGTGTTTGGACACTTACGTGCAACATGTCCAATTTGATCACATTTAAAACACGTTTTCTTTGAAACATCTTTAGCCTGTTGTTGTTTCTTTTTCTGAGCATAGAACTCTTCATTAGACTGTCGTCTAAATTGGAGTTCTTTCTCTTCTTCCGAACTTTTCCCATGAACAAAATTCGTTTTCTTTTGAACATTTTGTTTTTCAAAACTTTTATTTTGATTATGTTTCTTT